>PVJA010000248.1:99017-199529 GCA_004027025.1 Myocastor coypus
AAAAAAAAAAGGAAAAGAATATACTTCTCTTTGGACTAAGAGGAAGCAGGTACATATACAGTCAAATGTTCTGCAGTCAATTTCCATTTCTTAATATCTTCTGTCCCCTGCCATGTTCTGGTGTGGGGATGCTCCCTCGGCCTAAGACTAATCTAGCGGCTCTCCAGCCGTGCTGTCAGAACCACCTGAAGAGGTGCTTATTGAAACCCAGCTGACATATAAGCACAACAAATTGTCTCCGGTCAACCGTGAGAAAGGCTCAGGGAAGCAGGATAGCGAGCCGGGTTACGAGACTCACAACACCAGCAACTGACGTTTATTGGGCATTCCGTGTCAGGCTTTCCGTGTAGTTAGGGCTCCTCCCGAGGCGCAGGTGCAGGTGCACTACCACAGTGTGGTCGGCATTCTAAAGATGAGGCATGCGAGATTCCGAATAGAGTTTTGCTAAGTTCGCCCAAGAGAGTAATTGTGAAAGATGTATTTAGCTGCCAAAGGCCGTTGGAATCAGTAGCACGTCACATGCTTATTTGAATAAACAAATAGGATGGAAGGTCTGTCTTACTTATAAAAAAAAATGTCTTCTTTTAAATTTGCCTCCCTCTGGCCCTCATGCTCTGTTTGAGTAGTTTTGAAATCCAAAGATACACAGTTATCTGTGCTTTATGTTAGGAACTTGGAGTCTGGTGTGGGTCCCGCCACTCCTAGATCTCCCAGGGGTCGCTGTAATACAAAGATGGTTTCTCTAGAATATGTCTTAACTCTTAGTTGCATCTCTTTCAGCCTGAAGAAATCATTTATTTGGATACGAATAAAAATATGGTGGAAGATCTAAAGAACAGGTATTACGTTCTCCTGCTAATCTTGTTCGTCGACTTTCTGTCCTCCCACCCCAGTCTTTCAAAATACCTGTGGGGTTAGCAGCGCAAGTGTGGAGAGGGCGACGACAGCAGTTCCACTGAACTGGCGCACTTGTTTCTTGGTAGAGACATTGAAGCGTGACCCGTCCTCCATCCAGGGAGCCCCTGAGAGAAGAGTGTACCAGAATTCAGGAAAACCGTGCTGCCCACTGCTGGGAATTTCTTGGCATAAATATTTGTTGAGCGATGGTAGTAATAATAATCCAGCAGCTGACACTTCTGTTCTCAAAAAAACAGAAAGGTGCATGGCCCAGGGCCCGGGGTACAGTAAAAACATCCCAGTTGGATGGTAGAATTAGCTGACACCCCTGGGCGTTCGCTCTTCCCTCAAACACTGCAGGCCAGTGCCTTGGGGAGTCGTCCAGCCTCACCTGAAGGCTCCCAGTCTCTGAGAAGGCCTCCCCCTTGCTCCACATGCACGGACACTTCCGGCTCAGGGGCCCCGCTGGCTCCCACTCCCTTGCCCACCGGACAGGTGCGTCACTAGCACTTGCTCAAAACAGAGTGGGAAGAGCCCTGCCGTGCCCGCCGCCCTCT
This sequence comes from Myocastor coypus, assembly GCA_004027025.1. Lineage (NCBI taxonomy): Eukaryota > Metazoa > Chordata > Mammalia > Rodentia > Myocastoridae > Myocastor > Myocastor coypus. Next base: position 100,472 of record PVJA010000248.1, read on the forward strand.
CGCTAGCGCACCATCCGCCCCTCCTGTTATTCCCCTCTCTCACGTCCCACGAACGAGGCAGAAAAATTGCTCTCAACCTCTAGTTTTCATCAAAATTGGTTCAGGTGCCCGAAGTAGGTTTATTGAATATCTAGAGGTAAAATATTCTAACAAAGTGCCACAGAGCACTTATTCTGATGTGTGGCCGTGACCAAGACCCTCTAAGCCTGCTTAATTGCAACACAAAGCTGAGAGGAGACCCCCAGCAGCTTTGTCAGTAACACAACACACACTGTGGAAAACACTTCTACACAGTCGCACTGCGTAGAAGAGGCTTCCCAGGACAGCTCTGTCACCAGGTCACATTAGTTCCAGCAGTTTCTTTTTTCAGAATGTATTTAGTAAAGGGTCTACAGGGTGTTCAGGATCTCACTACATAGACTGGACTCGTAGTGATCCTCCTGTTTTCAGCTTCCCAAGTGCTGGGATTACAGGTGTGTGCCACCACACCAAGTCTCAATCCCCGTCTCAGCGTGCCCCAGGGGCAGGGCTGGCATAGCACACCGGGGATTGAAGCCCAGCCGCTGGTGCTCTGGTCCCATGAGCTATCTAGCCCGCCCCCAGCATGGTTTCTTACTAGAGACTGTCTTGTCACCAAATCCAACTAAGGAGGGATCCCTGGGGACTCCGATTGCCTGTGGAAAGGTGTAAACATGCCTTTATTTGTAGGTGCCACTCTGGTGCCACTGCTGTGGCAGTCCTCAGGGCCCTGTCACTCCTGCTAGCCCAGTTATGCATCAGAGGCCATATAACTGTGACTCCCTGCCGGCTACAACAAAGCCCAACATCATGTGCTTTGGCTTGAATGTCTGCCTGGATGCACCATCTCCCAGGAGCCTGAGCCAAAGTCTTAGGCTTCATTTTCCCCTGTACACCATGGTGTGGACAAGAATGCCAATGAAAGTCGCTGCCTATATGGAAGACTGCATTCTAGAAAGGGGACGCCCACCATCAAACATCCCAATCCCCAGTCTCCTGTTCTCCCAACTGTACTTCCTAAATTGCTGATCTAATAACTCCCTCCCTGCTAACATCATCCCAGCCCAAAGAGCTGAGTTTTCAGAAAGGTGATTTCTGGGCAATACAGGGACCTGTGCCAAAGGAGGGGCTCAGAGGGTAGAATGCTGACGCGATGGTCCAGCGGCAGGTGGCGTCAAGTCACACCCCAGTGGCCGCTGCTTACGCACCGGTACGAATGTGCTTTTGGAGCCCTAATCGCTGGGTACTGAGTGAAGGTTTTTGCTGTCCCCAGCCAAGCACCAGCTTATTGATCCTTCAGTTTGCTGATGTGAATGGTGATAGCCAACCCTCAAGGTGGAGTGCTGGCTTTCCTTTACCCTCCCGTACCATTCTCATACAGTACTTAAACAAGTGACAACACTTGAGTCACGCTTACTAAGTGAATCATGATTTGCCCTTAAAAATGATCTCTGCACTTTTCCCCTAGGATAGAAAGAACTCTCAAATGTAAGATAATGGAGTGGAGGCCGAGGCACCCAACACGCTGGAACCGACAGTGCACTGCCGTTCTGGGGCAGATCCTCCCTCGGCTAGAATTTGGCCCAGAAGGTCTGGTTTCGTCTGAAGAAGAGAGTGAATTTGAAAAGCTACTGCACCTTTACTGGGTTTGTATGTCATGTAATACATTAATAACATTTGCTTTTTTGTGCATTATCGATGAATAGCAACCTTAAACATCTGTCAAGTGCCTTTTTATCTCTGTCCACAAAGAGAGCTACAAAGACATTAAGAGGTATTTACTTATAGGCAAAAGAAAAAAAATTAATGAACAGTTATTACCAGAATCACATAGCCTGGCTTTTTGCTTTATGATGGATAAACTACAAACTTCACATACACACAAAAAAAATGCCCAGAACAAGAACATCCTCCAATTTAGAAACTAAAAAAGGATTTATCCCTAGCAACAGAATGACTTCCTGTTACTAGTGCTGGGCAAGAGGATTCTAGGCAGACTGGAACACCTCTGTCCTGCAAATCGCTCCCGATGTATCCGTTCATCCTGGCCTTCTCTTTAACTGCTCCGCCCGTATTTGTCACCCCATGGACATCTTCTTGGACGCGAAAAGCCATCTCACACTCAGCAAGTCCATCAGCATACACGCCGAGCCCTGGGCAGCTGGCTCAGTCTTCCCCTCCCGCTTCAGTACCCGGCCTCCTTGCTCTTCCCTCTCCCTGTGGACCAGCCCTGTAAGGTTTTCCATCCTCCAGCCTTGTGAGTCTGAGAGGGAGAATGCTTCCCTCAGCCATGGAGGAAGGTGAGTGTTATGGTGTATGTCTAGCTGTCCCCACGAAGCCCCATGTAATCATGGGCGGGGACTTCTACAGATTGAGACTTGACTCATGAGTCCCTGGGATTGTGTGATTTAGTACTGATGCGGTTATGGTATGAGTACTTCTGGGATTATGGGTGTAGCCTAAGGCGGACAGGCTGAGGCAGAGAGCCCGAATGTAATATAAAGAGAGACAGAGAGACAGAATAGAGCTGCTGCTCTGCTGCCCTGGTTGTTCAGTTGCCTCTGTCGCCATTGTTGCTCCTGCGCCTCCATGAACTGCTGCTCTCTGCCATGTGCCTCTCTGCCTTGGAGCCAGCTGAGTATGGACTGAAACCTCCAGTAACTGTGAGCGAAATACACCTTTCCTTCCTTCACTGTGGGTGTCGGGTATTTGTCCCAGCAATGACAGAAGAGGAACTAAGACAGCGAGTGTCTCCCGGGGCAACCTCTGAAAGGTGGAAGGGAAGGACTGGCTGGGAGCAGTGCTGTGGCTAAGAGGAAGGGGTCTGGCGGGCACCACTGACAAAGAGGTGGAAGCTTTGCTTTGCCTTGGTTTGATAGAATCTTGGGTAAACAGATGAGCAGGAATAGTCAAACATAGAACAAGATTTAAAACTTGCAGGTACAATGTTGTTAGCTACTTAATAATATACAGCCAACAATAACACATCTGAACCGAACCCAGCAACCTGTGTTCAAATCCTGGTTTAAAAACCCACCAGCTGTGACCTAAAGCAAGCTACCTAAACTCTCTATGCTTTGTATCCATTAGATAACAGGACTCAAGAAGGTTATTTGTTTGATGATTGTGAGAAAGAATTAAATGAGTCGATACTTAGCAGTGCACCAAGTACCTGTTTCCAACAAATTAGATAGTCATTTCCAATCTATACGACAGGCACTGTGCTAGGCATTGCAGAAATGACAGGGTCATGGTGGAACATATCTATAGCACTGGCACTCTGGGAGGCTGAAGCAGGAACATCACAACTTGCGATGAGACTAGCCTGGGCATTTGAGTGACTTAGCAAGATACTATCTCAAAGACAAAAAAAGGGGTTAAAGATATAGCTCATCACAAAAACCCCAGGTTCAGTCTTCAGTACTTTAAAAGAACAAGAAAAGAAACCGTTCTATCTTATTAAGTCATCTGAGAAAAGGAAGGACAGTGCATGACACAGTCACATGGAAAGGACATGTGAATACTCTGAGGACAAAGCAAACCCCTCCTTAGATAAACAATCTAAGCTTCAGTGAGATTTATGATTGTCATCTGTGTGTTAATAAATAAATTTATGTGGAGCCATACCACAACCCTTTAATACTATCACACGGTAGCTTGAAAATATAAGCCAAGTCACTGGCAAAAGTCTCACTTCACCCACGCAAATGTGAGTGTAGCGTCCACCACCTTGCGCGGTGGCAGTTTACCACCTAGAAAGTGTGCGAGCCCACAGCCCGTTGGATAAAGGCAGCCCTGGCAGCACCACAGGCCTGACCGTACTCTTCTGTATTTGTGAAGTGGGAGTTATGGAACTTATTGCCGAGGCTGGCCTGGGGATTATATATGCATGTAGCACCCTCCCTAGTACCTAATCAGCACCCATTTAAAAAAATCCTGTTATTTTATAATGAGTGTTTTTTTTTGAGGCTTCTGTGATCTTCTGGGGTGCAGGATTATAATGAGCCTGTCTGTCTGTCATTCTGTCCTGGATCCAGGTCTCAGGATTTCCCATCCAGATGCCATATACAGATGTCCAGTCCATCATAGATGCTGTCTATCAAACTGGAATTCACTCTTCTGAGATTCCTGAGACAGAATTTGCTTTAGCTGCCCACATTCACCCATACCCAAACAACATATTATCTGTGTGGGTCTACTTGGTATCCTTGGCCCGACATCACTGAAAAGAAAGCAAGGAATAGGAAGAGAGGACACCATGGTCCCCTCAGCCAGAAGCCATCACAGTTTTTCTGTCAACAGGATTTTGCTGCTTATCTTTAAATCCAATGAGGCACTCACCCTAATTTCTATTCAGTTACCAAGTTGGCAAACCCTTGTCTCCCTCCCTGTGTCTCTGAGAGTCCATGTAGATGGCCACCTCCACAGAAACCTCTACTGAGAAGACCTGTGAGCGTTACTCTCTGCAGTAGGTATTACTCCAGGGAAGAAGTGATCCTGGCATGTGTACCCTGAAGGCCAGTGTTTCTCAAATGTGGACCTCACATCACCATCAAAAGAATCACTATGAGGGGCTGGGGAGATAGTTCTGCATCACAAGTGCCTGCCTGGCAAGTGCAAGGTCATGAGTTCGAACCCTGGTCCCGCGAAAAAGAAAAGAAAAAAGAATCACTGGGAGAGTCCTGTTGGAAAAGCAGATTCCTGGATTCCACCCACGATCCACTGAATGAGACCTCTGAGCATGGAGCTCCGGGATCTGCATCATCTTCCACAAGCTCTCCAGGCAGCTGGAGAGACTACTCATAGGAAGAATGCAGCTCCACAGACTGTCACTGTCACTGAAGTCGGACCGGCACCCTTCCTGTGGCTTCTGACTCCACTGCGTCCAGAAGTTACTCAAACCAAAATTTAAGGCCATTGCTTTTCATAAGATAAAATATGTCACTGGTAATCAAAATAAGGGAAATCAACTGAAATCAGCTTCTAGGGACTTCTGACAAGTTTATACTTGGAATACTCCTGACAAAGAGAGCCTTATAGCTCTGTATATTTGGAAGCAACTCCCAAGAAACTCTTCCGTTGAAAGCAGGAGATTGTCTTAGCAAATCCCGGGGCTGCTTTTCTCCTTCCTGAGAAGCCCCCACTCCACCTCTGGCACTGTGCTGTCACCTCCCTTTCCCAGCAGTGACCCTCTGGAGACCTGGATAGATTCTAGGAGCACCCGTCCCCCCCCCCCAACCCATGCCAAAAAATGGATAGGGATCTGAGCAGGAAGAAATACTGTATATTTATAGTATTTCATTATGCTGTACTCCATGGAGAAAGGTATTGCTATAATTTATTTAAATGTCACTTACCAACTTATCACTTTAAGAATATAGTCATGGTATATAGATTTCTAAAAGTTGACCAGAACAGTTTTATCCAAGGATTCACCTCTCCCATTGCAAGAGCACCGGGTCTTCTCAGTTTGCCCCTGTGGGGAGCAGAGACCCTCAGTTTCTTCCACAGGGAACCCCACAATCTGTGTCCCTTCCTCAAACTGGCTACAGGGTAGAGGAATTTTTGCCCCCAAGATAAAAAGTTAATTGTCTGTCTTCTGAGATTCATAAGAAAACTAATTAGAATGTTTGTTTTTATCTTAAAGTTTGCGTTTAAGCATTACATGAAGTGTTGTTTCTAAACGAGCCTCCCACTTTGAGGTGAAACAAGACGGTTGCTGTGAAGAGATGGTATTGCCACAGAAGCTTCTGGGTTTGTGTCTGTGGGACGGACTTAAGTGTTTACCTGGGTGTCTTATTAGCTGTGCATGACTTCAGAGTTGGTCAGCCGTGGGAGGCAGCGCATAGCCACACGCAGGTATGGAGGACTATGCCTTATTACCTTATTATGGCGTATTTGCTAAATTAAATTTTTAAGGTAATTTTTCTTAAAAATTATCTGTAATGGATCATTTGTATTCCTTCAGGGATTTTAAAAGTACACGCTTTAAAGTGGAATATGTAATTTTAAAGTTTTTTTTTTAGAAGATCATGCCGCAACAAAAAAAAAAAAAAAAAGATCATGCCGCAGATAATTACAGAACAGCCGTTATGCGTCGTCACTTCAACGTGTGTTGGAGTACAGCTGAGAGAACGCAGGGCTCCTCCCAGGACGCAGCTGTGTGTTGGAGTACAGCTGAGAGAACGCAGGGCTCCTCCCAGGACGCAGCTGACGGTCTCACGGTGCGCACACCATCAGGTATAAACAGCAAGTGAGCGAGAGCAGTTCAGGTCTGATGAGCACTGCAGAGGACGGAAATAGGGGGACAGGTGGGCAGAGGACGCTATTGGCGCTGGGGGTGGAAGCAGAATAGGTATGGAGACCTCTCTGCCAAGAGAATTTTTAAGCTCAGATCTAAAAAACGATTTCTTGATTAGAATTGCATTCATCTGCATATAACAAAAGCCTAACAACAGCAGCTAAACCAACCAGGGAATACTTTTTCACATAAACACAGATCCAGAGGAAGAAGTCCAAGCTGGTGCAGGGTGTCTGCGACGTCTCGGGTGTACCAGTCTTTATCCAACATTTTGGCCTTCTCTAAGGAAGTTTTTATGTTTTAACTCAGTAGCTTGCGAATTTAAGCAAGTAAAAGAATCACACAAAGCTGGGTGTGATGGCGCATGCCTGTAATCCCAGCACTCAGGAGGCTGAGGCAGGAGGATCAGTGCGAGTTCCAGACCAGCCTGGACTTCAAAAGTGAGCTCAAGGCCCGCCTGAACTGCATAACGAGACCCTGTCTCAAAAAGAAAAAAAAAAAAAAAAATCCCAGGAAGGGCTTGTTGAAACTGATTCCCAGACCCCACCCCCTCCCTGTCTCATTTACTGGGTCTGGAGTAGAACCTCCTAATCAGCATTTGTCATTTCCCTGGTGATGCTGAGGCTAACAGACTGGGGTACACACTTGAATAACCTGAGCCTTAGCTTTACAGCAACTCTGAAGGCCAGAAAAGGCAGCAAGATAACGGGGAAACAGAGAGTCCCAGTAGGTTCCGCCTTTCCTTAGAGACGGGTTCCCACCATGCAGTGGAGGCTGCTCTTGTGCTCACGCGTAGCTCCAGATGGCCTCAAACTCACAGGAATCCTCCTGCCTCGGCCTCCCAAGTGCTGGGGATACAGGCGTGCACCTCCATACCCAGCCCACTTTTGCTCTTTTAAAGAGCTTCCCGCTGGCCCAGTAGGATGCTATCCGCCGTTGGCCCAGGTATTCACTAAGCTGAGCCCAGAAACACAGCAAAGCCTTGCCTGAATTCTGTGTTTCCCGGAGGCCGCTCTCGGTAACTCGTGCCTCTATCACGTCAGCTGCGTCACTCTTAGGCACAGGGAGGCTAAGGGAAAAAATATTTTAAATACTGTTGCTCTCCCAACTAAAATCACCATGCCATTGATGAAGAAAAAGGGAAAATGTAATCTGCCACAGGTGAAAGGTAGCGAAATGCAAAGAACGTGTGGCAAAAATAATCCTGGCATAGGGAACCTGGATTGGCAAAAGCTTGGGTGCAGCAAGAGACTCACCTGGGGAAAAGATTAGGGGCACACAGGAGCGGAGCAGCAGGCGGGGGCCGAGTCTCCCGGGTCTCGGGGAGGAATCTGGATTTCACCTCAAGTGCGGTGGGAAATCACTGAACAGATTCAAATACCTGCATAACATACATTTCCTTTTTATTCACAAAATCCTATACTGGCTGGGTGTGGTGGTGCACGCCTGTAATCCCAGCACTCGGGAGGCTGAGGCAGGAGGATCAGTGAAAGTTCGAGACCAGCCTGGGCTACAAAAGTGAGCTCAAGGCCAGCCTGAACTGCATAGTGAGACCCTGTCTCAAAAAGACAAAAAAAAAAAAAAAATCCTATACTAGGGCTGTTGAGATAGCTCAGGGGACTAAGCACCGGCTTCAGCAAGTGCAGAGACCAGGGTTCAATCCTGGGCACCAGGTACACTGCCAGCTCTGCCCTCATGGACTGAGCCAGTCCCTGAGTCTGGGCATGGTGGCGCACACCTGTAATCCCAGCACTGGAGAGGCTGAAAATAGGAGAATCCCTATGAATTTGAGCTGTGCAGTGAGACACTGTACCAAGTATATAAATTTATTTTATTTTATTTTATTTTTTGAGACAGGGTCTCACTATACAGTTCAGGCTGGTCTTAAACTCACTTTTGTAGCCCAGGCTGATCTCAAGCTCATACTGATCCTCCTGCCTCAGCCTCCCAAGTGCTAGGATTACAGGCATGAGCCACCACGCCTGGCTTAAAAATAATTTTTTTAAAAAAAGAACTATACTTTTTTACATAAACTATCTTAGGTGAGTAAATGTGATTGGTTTTTTTTTTTTTTTTTTTTTTTAAAGAAAAAAAAAACCCGAAATTTCAGGAGAAGATAATAGGACAGTAGCAGTGGCTAATGCACTGTGCGTTGTTATCTTTAGTTACTCTGAGTACAAGATATTGGCCTTTAATTGTCCAAACAATATTTGCACAAACTTCAATGAACTAAGAGAAGAAATTAGTAGTATAACCATATATATACACATACATATATATGTATATATATCAAATTGCCTGCATTAAGGGACGCCTAGGAGCTGTTGAACCATGGGTCGCCATACTTCCAAGTGAGGAAATCTGCCAATGTTCACAGCTGAAGCGTGTGCTCAGGTGGCAGCAGCGTCCCTGCGTGCGTACACCGGGAGGCTATATTTCTTCCTAGTGCTCTACTGTAGGGAACCGCCGAAGCACAAGATGGCAGCACTTTGCTTCAGGCTGCAAGGAGAAGGGCATCCTGCAGGCAGAGGATTCTGTCTCAACAGAACACGTCACATCATCACCTCTGGTAATCCACTGTAAATAAAGATGTACTAGCTGAGGGCCACACTGATTGGTGGCAATTACTTACATAACAAAGGCTGTGACCCGCACGCAGCCACCAGCGCGTATTCTGGTACAAAGGCAGACTGCCAGGAGGCTAAGTGACCAGAGGACTACTGTGAACGTACAGTGGCTGGAGCCCTAAGACAGACAAAACAGATAGACCATAGCAACTGAATTAAAATGTCCTTTTATATTTTGAAATAAAATTTCCAGTTATATGTGGCTATGATTTCATACACACATTCTAAAGTCTCTCTAGAGACCACTGTATTATACACTTACCTTCACAGTCCACATAAAATGTGTTTCTTGGAGACGGGCCCTATGTGCTGGCCTTGAACTCCTGAAGTCAGGGCTCTCGGTAGCTAGGGCCACAGACATGCATAGCGTGTGTAGTCAGGGTCTCATTCTTGCCACACCAAGTGGAATTGTACAAATAATACCACATATAGACTCCTTTGCCTTTCTGTGCTCTTGTGTAGTTGTCATGTGCTGTGTCTGCTGTAGTGTATGTCGCAAACAAAAGAAAATAATGTCGGTATGTTTGCTTTGAGTCCTCCAATGTATTTTAAAGAACTCAGGAGACAGGAGGGTTTGCCCAGATATTTACCATTTTGCCCTTCCTTCCTTCCTGACGGGGCCTGAGTTCCTTCAGGTTTCATTTCCCTTCAGTCAAAGAGCCTCCTTCAGCAGTTCCTTCAGAGGAGGTTTGCCGGCAGCCAGCTCTTTCTCGCCATCCTTCGCCTGTGAAGGTCTTTACTTCAGTTCTGAGTAATATTTTTGCAGGGTGTTAATCTCTGGAATGACAGTCATTTCCTTTCAACCCTGGACATTTTGTTCTGCTTCTGGGAAAAAGTGGTCTCCTGGGTTTCTAGGGAGAAATCTGCCATCCTCTGAACCTTTCATTGTTCTCTCCTGGAAATAATATTTTGTATCTCTCTGGATCTTCTCAGTAATTTTGCTTGTCTCTAACTTTTCAAAGTTTTATTATGATGCCGTGGATGTGGACAGTGATTTCTGTGGCCCTTAAATTATTAGCATAATTTAAACTTCTTGAATCTCTAAGTGTCTCTGTTGTCTTAAACTGGAATTTTCACCCAATGTCCCCACACTTTCCGATGTTATACTCTCTCATCTTTCCTGCAGAGACTCCATCGACACACACATTAGACTATTAGATGCTACTCCCCAGATCTCTATTCATTTATTTTTAATCTTTTTTTCAGATTGTTTTAGTTTAATCTTTACTGAGTTGCCTTCATCCTATGACCGAGCCCATTCAGTGATCTTTAGATTTTATTTTTGTTTTTCCATTGTAGTTGAAAAATCCACATGATTCTGCTCTCTATATTCTGCTATCTCTCTGGAATTTTTTTCCCACTCATTTAATGAAAGTTTGCTTTTCTTGAAGCATGGCTACAGTAACTTTTAAGTTCCATCAGGCAGGTTTTTGTCATCTGGTGTTAGTGTCTGTTGTCATTTTCCTGTGACAGTTGAGATGTGTTATTTCTGTGCATATTCTGAGTAACTTTGGATCATAAAGTAGACAACTTGAGAGTATAAGCAGGTTTGCTAGTAGCAAATTCTCTTTTCTCCTGTCCTAGGAAATCTGTTTGTTTGTTTATTATCTATTTGGTACATGGTCTCACTACGCAGCTCAGACTCAGCGATCCTCCTGTTTTCAGCCTCCCCAGTGCTGGGATGACAGGCTTGCGCCACCACACCTAGGCTCAGTGGCCGGCTCCGTGTGCCTGGCAGCAGGGCTGGCACGGCCTATGGCGCCGAGAATCAAAGGCCTCTGCGCTTCCCTGAGCAGGTACTCAGTCTGCTGAGTGCTCCAGCTGGCCCTGTTCTTTTAAAATATTATTTAAAATATTTTTTGTCATAATGAAGAATCAACATAAGTGGGTTCAGCCTACAAGGTCTGACTGACCTGTGGCTTGCAGTCTCGAGGTCAGCTCCATTCTCAAGGTTGTTGGTGCGCCTCAGATCCATCAGCTCTGTGCTGCGTGGTGGCTGCTACTGTTCTAGTGGTCCCATATTAAAGGTGTGGTCTCCGGGGTAGCCCTACTGGGAGGAACTGTAGACTCCAAGAGGTTGGACCTTGTCGGAGGTCCTCAGGTTGCTGAGGACGCCTCGGAAGGGCTACGTAGGACCTTTCTCTCTGCTCTGGTTTGAGTCATCACCATTTTCCCCTTCCATGTCCGTCCACCATGACATGCTGCCGTCCACTGCTCTCACCAGAAGCCAAAGCGCTTGGGCTGCCCAATCCTCAACTTTAAACCTTCAAAACTGCAAGCTAAATAAGCATTTGCTTATAAGAAGCCTCTGTCAGCTATTTCACTTAGGAACAAAAAACAGACTAATACAGTAGCCAACCTGAGATGGGACAGTTCTCAGAGTGTTTGGTCTCCTCAGAGTGGACCTGCATCTGCGCAGCCAAGAGGCAAGCTCATTGGTATAAAACCTTCATGAGATTAGCTTCCAAAGCTCCCTTTCCCTCTGAACCCTCTCCCGGTGGTCTTCAGTTTGCTGGGCTCAGTGTCTTGGTTCCCCTGTCACAACTTGAGGACTTCAGCTATAATGCCACATATTCACCATTACTGCTCCTGCATTGAGAGTGAAAAAGAGGGAAAAACAGCTATGGCTGCTCTGATCAGCCGGGAAGCTGCCTTGTGCTTTCAGCCCTGGTCCACTGCTATTAGCGCCTGTGCTAAGACCATTAGTTCTACTACAGGATTCGATAGGGGCTAGCAAAATGGAGAAAGGAGAAAGGAGAAAGGAGAAGAGGGGATAGACAGAGGGAAGGGGAGGGGACATTAGCACAAGGCAGCCAGTCAATCAGGAGACTGCTTCCCAGATCCTTAGGACCAAATAAATTTCCCTGCTGTCCTCTTTTTTCCCTTGAAGGAAGGAGAAACCACCATGGGAAGAAAGGAAAGGGACATCCTTGGGCTTTTATCCAGGGTACAAAACTGTAGACATTGTGTGTGTTCTCCTAATCACAATCCACTCAGCCTCAGAAACCAGGTGCATCATTAATGCGGGGATATCTTTGCCGTAGCATGTCAAGAACAAGCTAGATGAGAAAATAAAACTGTTGGTGATTGTCATGGAGGGACAAAGCTTGATATATGTTTTCTTCTGTGACAAGAAACTGCTCTTGCTTTTAAAAATCTGACTCTCTGCTTGGATCTACAACTGCTCAATGGGTGACTAGAAACAGAACGAAGTTTTACATCTGCATTAGTAAATGCATAGTACCTGTAGCTCCAAAAAAAAAAAAAAAAAAAAAAAAAGAGTTTATTTGGCTTATGGTGTTCAGTGGATTCAGCCCAGAGTCAGCTGGCTCCAAGGCAGAAATGCATGGTGGAAGAGTATGGTAAAAAAAAAAAAAAAAAAAAAAAATTCTCCATCTATGGAGCCAGAAAGCAGAGCGAAAAGGGAGAATTGGGGCAAGAACACTCTTTTCTAGACCATGCCCAGTGACCCACCTTCCAACATGCTCCACCCTAATTGTGTCAGTTATGACATTGGTGAGCATAGTGTACCACGATCATGTCAGCATCCAAATACATAAGACCGTGGGGGACCATTTTAGAACTAAACAATAACATCTCTTCCTGGCCCTTTAAAGGCCAATGTTCATCTCATCAGGTAAAAGGCATTTGGTCTAAAGTCTTGGAAATTTCAAGTCCAAAGTCTCCTCTGGTACTTAAGGCAAACACTTAGCTGTAGGTCGCTGTAAAAATCAAAAAGAAAGCTAAGCACTTCTAACATACAACAATAAGGTTCAACACTCCCATTCCAAAAGGATGAACAAGGGCAAAGGGGAGAAATGGAACCAAGACATAACCAAAACCAGTGAGGAGAACATTAAATTCTGAAGCAGCATGTCTAGAATCCTGGACAGGTGGTGAGGAGACGTAGGCTCCGAAGGGCTTGGGCAGCCTAGCGCTGTGGCATTGCTTTGTTGCGGCCCACACGGTGCGCTTCTTGAGTGGGCTCCCCTCGCTCTGGTTTTCCTCATCAGAAAGTCCATGTTCTTGGCATCTCCAGCTTCCTGAGATTGTCACTGCCTTTTCATCTTCAGTCTCACAGCTGTATCCACTGTCTTCTCCGGATCACATTGCCTGATCTCCCAGGCCGTTTTCTAAAACCCATATGAGCACTCCATAACCCCATAACTTTTGTGTTCTGCATGGCTAAACAACCAACACCAGGTGGAATATGCCAAGGGCTGCCGCCAGTGGGAGAAGTAGCCAGGTCTTCCGGTACCATTGCTGCAGCAGGCTCTCAATGCCTGGAGACCTGAGCACAGTCAAACAAACCCCAAAGAACCAGTCACCTAGGTGGTCCTTGCACCACCCAGGACCCAAGGCCTCTCTTGTCAAATACGTCGGTACCTCTATTCATGAGCCCAGCTGTCTCTGCAATTCTGGTCACAAACCAAACCAGTTAGGAGCTGAATCAAATTTCCTCCAAAAGGTCTACATTGAATCTAGCCATTAAATTTGACTGGCTTCTCATCCAGCTGAGAGTGTGATCAGAATGATGGAAAGAAAAAAAAAAGGATTATGGAAAGAAGGAAGCACGTGGACTGAGGCACCACAGTGGAAGGCTCGCGCTTCTCTATGTCTGAGCCTGTAATAAGTCAGGTTTTGGTGATTCCTAAGAGGCTTCAAGCCACCCTTTCTATTATCCTGATGCAAAGTCATTGGTTTATTCTTCATGTTGACCTTTTCAGCAATCATGCTCACCTTTGCCCTAGTTCTATAGGTCCATCTTTGGCGGCAAAGCTGCAAATACGTCTTTTAGCTTTGTCTTTTGCTTCTAGCTCTCCCTGTTAATCTGACTGAAAAGCAAGCAGCAGAATCCATGTCACAGCCTGAGCCTTGGGCTGCCTTGAAATGTCTTTCACTATATCAGTGAGTTTACCGCTCTCAATGTTTGTCTCCTGCCAAGTCAGGACATGGGCAAACTTAAGACAGCGTATCTGCCAAGCTGTAACACACATGAACTATGGTTCTGCTGCCAAGGAAATCCTGAGTCTGGCCTGTACTGACCAGATTCTTATCACCACTCTGATCTTCTCAGTCTGACCAGAATTTCTCATCAATCTCTACTTGTAACAGTCAGAGGCTTTTCTAAACCATTCCAAACTCCTCCCTCAAACCAATTTCAAGCTTCTAAACCACATAGTCAAGTACACTCACATCCATGCCCTGTTTCTCTAGTACCAGTTTCTGTATTAGTGACCTTCTCTTGACTAGGACAAAAGCCTCAACACCCACAATTTGAAGGAGGTTTATTTGGCTTGCAATTTCCAATGGGTTCACTCCAAAGTCAGCTGGCTCTGAGCAGAAATACACAGCAGAAGGATACGGCAGAAGAGAGCTGCTCAGCCCGTAGCATCCAGGAAGCAAAGAGAGAAGGGAGGGTCTGGGGAACAGCATGAGAATCCACCTTTGCAAGTCATGTCCCGGTGATCCACTTTTAAACAAGCTCCATCTCCTAACAGTAGGCCAGTTATGAAGTCATCAGTAGACTAATCCATACCGGTGAGGACATACCCGCAGTGATCCAAACACTTTTAGGGGGGATCATTTTAGACGTACACCATAAAAGCATCTCTGCCTTCAGGTTGTATCTCCTTTACAACCTTCGAACTTTCAATGAGGCTTCTGCTGAGCTCTGCCTGTAGGCCTGTTAATCAGTTAAGGACTGTCAGTCTAAAACCTAGCAATCCATGCCCCAAGCTCACATAACCTAGTTCACCCACCTTCAAAACTGAGAACACCAAGATCTGCGTGGATATTCAGCTGCCAGTTGTTATAGTATCTGCTATAGACCATGCAGAGCAGACAGCTCAGAGTCTCCAGTCCTGCCCTACACTTGTGGCTGCCTTGGACTCCAGCACGTCCTTCACAGAACTGTGGTTGCCTCCCACTGAAGAAGAGCAATCATCTCACAGAAATCAAATTGTCCCTCGGGTGATAGTGATAAAGAGTTCTCCAGAGTTACCTTGCAAAACCAGAGCCAAAGAAATGATCAACGAGACCCTAGCCTATGCCATGAAGCCCATAAACCTTGTCCTTGTCCTCTGTTAACAGGGCAGGCTAAGCTTTTCATCCGAGTGGTGTCACGTTCAACTTCTCCTCATGCTTAATGTCCATGTTTCTCTCCTTCTCAAAAGCTTTTGCTTAGAAACCCAGGCTTTTGCCTGACGTTTAAATTGCATTATTACTGAACTAAAGTCCCACATGCGACCTGCTGTCATCCTAGTGGACATTTCTGGACTTTGCACTGCCTGAGTGAAGCCGGTGGTGTTAGAAGAATAGGTAAATTGATACTGAGTAATACTTCCAATCATATCTTTGCCCAATTGCCTGTTACTACTTACTTTTCATTGTCTTCAACTAGGAACTCCATGCCACCTTCCAAGGCTATGCGAGACCTGCATTTGGGGGTGCAGGGGAGAAACAGGGTAATACTTGCTTGATCCATTGTGAGGTCTCCTCGGAGATGCAGAATCAGTAGGATGCGTGTATGTGCATATGTGTGGGTACAACACAGAGACACACGTGTAGGAAGAATTGGCTCATGTGACCATGAGAGCCAAGAGGCACCAGGACCTGCTAGAGCACACGGAGGCTGCGTGTTGTTCCAGGTCAAAGCCAGAAGACCACTTCAGCTTGAGCCCAAAGGCCAGAAAAGAAATGCAAAGAAGTTAAACAAGGGGCTGGGGAGGTAGCTCCGTGGCACAAGTGCTTGCCTGGCAAGTGAGTTAGAACCCAGTCTCACAAAAAAAAAAAAAAAAAGTTAAACAAAAGTAATTTCCCTATTTGAAGGACATTCAACTCTTTACTTCTATTCAAGCTTTTAACTGATAAGATAGGGACCACCCAGGTTGAAAAGAGCGATCCCCTTTAGTCTGCCAATTCATTCATCTTATCTAAAATCACCCTTCCAGGTATAACCAGAATAACAAACAATCAACCAAATATCCAGCCATTCAGTGGGCCAGTGAAGTGGACACATAAAAATGTATCTTTCTTATCCACAGCTAGGATCTTACATTTTCAGTTTTAGAATACCTTCTGGTGAATTACAGATTATGCTTATCATCATATTCTAGCACTTAATTGTGAAAATGCCTTTAAAATATCAGCATTGTTCTAAGATGGTTTGGAAATGTGACCTACAATTGCTTCATGCCAAGCTCATAGCAGATTTGATTAAATTTTTTTATGGCCACTCTTCTCTTTTAAGCAACTTTTTTATGTATTTAGCACAGGGTGAACAAGCTCTTCCTACACAGACAGGACTCATAGTGACCCTCCTCCCAAGTGCTGGGATTACAGGTGTGTGCCACCATGCCATCTCAGCACGCCCTGGGGGTGCGGCAAGGCAGGCCAGGATGAGGCCCCCAGCCTCTGCGTCTGCACAAGCAGGTGCTTTAATCCACTAGGCTACCTGGCTGAGCCAAGCATCAAATATTCTATAGAAGTACTGGAAGATTGGCAACCAACCCCATTAAGAAGCTATTGTGCAAACCCACATGAGAAATGATATACTTGGAGCACGTGTGTCACAGTGATAGACAAGACTGTTTGCCATGAGTGGAGTAGCACAGATCTGAACACATCCAAAGTGAGGGCCCAGGGGTTGGGTCCCAGTGTTTTGTCTCCGGAACACTCTAATGTAGGCACTGGAAGGAATACTGGGTGTGCTGGGAATGGCCGCCAGCATGCTCTGGACGGCAAGAGTGAGGTACACAGCAGTGTGTAACTTTCTATTTGTGCACAAAGTGGTATAATAGGTAGATATACGTCTGTCTTAGTTACTCTTCTCTCATTGCTGGGACACATACTCCACACCCAAAATGAAGGAAAGAAGGGTTTATTCGGCTCACTGGTACTGGGAGTTTCAGTCCATATTCAGCTGGCTCCAAGTCTGAGTGGAACAGGGCTGAGAGCATGCAGTTCATGGCAGCGGAACAGCAACAACTACGACAGAGGCAACTGACCAACCAGGGCAGCAGAGAGCAATCAAGAGAGTCTGTTTCTCTGTCTCTTTTATAATACCTTCAGGTTATTACCCCAGGCTGGGGAAGGTACCCACCCCCATAACCCCAGCAGTTCTAAAACACATAATCCCAGTGGATCATGAGCTCGTCTCAAACTGTGGAAGTCCCTGCCCCATGACTGCAAGAGGCTTTGGCGTGACAGCTAGACATAAACCATAACAATATGTATAACCACTGCAATTGTTGTCGGTTTTGGTCCATACTGGGGGACCTCAAGCACTACATATGATTAGAAAGACCTAGATAGCTGTGAAGGGCACAACAGAAAAGTAATGGCAGTGTCTATGGGGAAAACTAGAAGCAGGCAAGTGAGGGGCCTCTCTAGTCATTGTACAGAGCGCTCTATTGTTGCAATGCTTTACCTTTTGCCTGCACCCACTTAAAATGTTTAAATTATTAAAAATCGGTGCCTTTTAACCACCTAACATGCAGGGGTT
The DNA here is from genome assembly GCA_004027025.1 of Myocastor coypus. Lineage (NCBI taxonomy): Eukaryota > Metazoa > Chordata > Mammalia > Rodentia > Myocastoridae > Myocastor > Myocastor coypus. The sequence goes on from PVJA010000248.1 coordinate 117,924, forward strand.
AGAAGACCTCTCCAGAGAACATAATCCCACCTTTTCTCTTGTCAGATCCACTTGTAACTTAGCTGTGTGGCACCCTAAGCCGTGCAGTTTCCATTCCATTTCCTGCTTTTTATGGACATGCTTGTCTTTTTTTTTTTTTTTTTTTTTTTTTTTTTTTTTTTTTTTTTTTTTTTTTTTTTTTGTCTTTTTGAGTAAAGGGTCTGTATGCAGTTCAGGCTGGCCAGGCTGGCCTTGAGCTCACTTCTGTAGTCCAGGCTGGTCTGTAACTCACACGGATCCTCCTGCCTCAGCCTTAGCTTCCACTTTCATTCTAAATATGCTCTCTGCTTAGAATCTGCATTCACGGTTTCCTCTGCCTGAAATGCCCACCCACCAGATACCTGGGCACTCCCTCGCTCTCCTCAGTACTTTGCTGTGCCTCCTTGTAGGGCTGGTGGGTTGTGTCAACTTGAGAAGCTCAGAGCTTAACTAATGGGCTCAGCAACTCCACACCGTAGGCGCGGAGGCCCCACCCCAGAGTGACCGGCTCATCACCTGAAAGGAGGAGGAGGAGGGAGGACCAGGGGCCCCATTCCTCCTCAGAGGAGCTCCACTCTTTGCCATCAGCTCGGATGTCGTCTCCTGGCTCTGGCACAGACTCTGGGCTTCTGCCTTGGATCCTTCAGCCTTCTGGTGTAGACTCATCGGCCTTCCGTCGCAGATCCATCGGCATCCTGATATGGACTTGCTCGGAACAATGCTGTGGGCTCCAGACCTGGAGCTGAATCCTCAGTCTCCAGTGTGCAGACACCCTCTGCACGCTTCCTCATCCGACTCTGTGGCTGAACACTGTAAGCCACTCTTGGAGATACTTACACATCTGTACATCTTATGTTACATCTGTACCTCTAGTAACACCCTGACTGATACACTCATCTTTTTTTTTTTTTTTTCTTTTTTAAATGTAGTTAGGGCAGGGGCCACAAGGATCTACAGGGTCTCACTATGTAGCTCAGACTCTTAGTGATCCTTCTGTTTTCACCCTCCCAAGAGCTGGGATTACAGACGTGTGCTACCATGCCCAGTCTTTTTCAGTGTGCCCTGGGGCAAGGGCTGGCACAGCACACCGGGGATGGAACCCTGGCTACCATGCTCTGCCTAAGAAGGTGCTTTAGTCCATTGAGTTATCTGGCTGGCCCTGCATGACTTATCTTATGATAAAACAGTGGCCACCCCAAATCACTTTCTAGCCTTTTTCTGTTTTTCTTCATGGCACTTGTAACCATGTGCGCGTTGGTTGTTCATTTATATTTCTCTTCCTAATACAGACCTAATTTATTTAATTTATTTAATACTTTGTGTCCAGTTTGTGCTAAATGAATTAGCAAATCCTAATCAACCTGCAACTTGCACCTTAAGGATGTGTTACTTAAGACACATTAGGACACACAAAATTAATCTATAAAAGAAGGGAATATTGAAGGGTTTTGTTGTTTTTGGTCTGTACTGGGGTGGAAATCGAACTCAGGGCCTTCACGTTCCAGCCTTTTAAAAATTTTTAAAATCCGAGATACAGTCACACAGAACTGTTAAATTAAATGTCCAGGCTAGACTCAAATCCTCTTGCAGCCATCTCCAAGTACTGGAATCTTAGACATGTTTCACCATACCTGGTTGAAGTTTTCATGAGGCAAATTCAGAATATACCATAAGAGGGCCAGCGAGACAGCTCAGCCGTCTAAAGCGCCTGCTTAGGCAAGCTCAGGCAACCTCAGGGACCCCCAGCATGACATGCTGTGCCAGCCCCACCCCCAGGGCAGGCTGAGCCAGCCATAACATAAAGTTTTTTTAAAAAAGAAATAGAATATAGCATAAGAGCAATTTCTGAGCATGTATCTCCCAAGGAACATCTTCAAGGTAGAAACCTAATTATTATAAATTAGGACAACCTAATGATTACACTAACGATTATTGTCTGTGACCCATTTTTCTGAAGGGTTTCTTAAGGAGGCCCTAAGTCACTTGGAAGCCAAACCAGTGTCATAAAGTGGCTTAATAACCGTGCATTGGAAGTTGAAGAGCAGCTGCTATTTAAATGTTATGGCGCTCTTATCCTAGTACACCTGTCTTCTCTCTAGCAAAACTCTGAATTAGGCCAGGGAGCCTTTGCTTGGATGCTGAGGGTCTGCCAACTTCTGCTTCTAAACGTCCCTTGTCATTGGTCCCTGTAGACTGGGTCTCTTCAGCATATACGTTGTCCACAGATGAGCCACGGCTCAGGTACTCATCTGCTGGCCTGGCTTTCAGTGCCCCATAATATGGCTTCTTCACTCTGTGGTTGCCCTTAGCCATCCGAAGTCTTTTTGGACAAAGAACTAAAAGCGAGTGTGTGTGTGTGTGGGGGGGGGTCCCATTATTTACTTTTTCTAAATAAAGAAGTTATCTGTGAGCCAGGCATGGTGGTGCATGCCTGTAATCCCAGCACTTGGGAGGCTGAGGAAGGAGGATCGGTGTGAGTTCGAGAGCAGCCTGGGCTACAAAAGTGAGCCCAAGGCCAGCCTGAACTGCATAGCAAGACCCTGTCTGAAAGAAGCAAAAAAAAAAAAAAAAAAAAAAAAAAAAAAAAAAAAAAAAAAAAAAAAAAACAACGAAAAAGAAGTTATCTAAAGTCTCAAAAGGTGGAGACCACTAGGCTACCATCCAGTCCACCACAGGTGGAAATAAAACCGACTAGGTGTCAGCGCCTTGTGTTCAGCTTGAGCACCACCACAATTGATGCTGCGGCGTTTCCGCAGTTTTGTAGTTCTCTGATTTACAGCCACAGATTGGTAACTAGCATGCACTATGGATTTGACAAGCTAGGCTACTACTTCTCTTCAGTCTTGGGAATCAGTAAAGCGGAGGAAACGGGAATTAATGGGGCTTGTACAAGAGGAATGGACTGTGAAGTGGAATTTAGAGCAGAACTCCAGAAGCGGCTGGAGCACGGGTGCATGGTCCCGGGGATCGGCGCCTAGAACGGACCGGGTGCAGCGAGGAGGCCGAGCGGACCCTAAAGGGCCAGAGCAGGGGTGCATGGTCCCGGGGAGCGGCGCCTAGAACGGACCGGGTGCAGCGAGGAGGCCGAGCGGACCCTAAAGGGCCAGAGCAGGGGTGCATGGTCCCGGGGAGCGGCGCCTAGAACGGACCGGGTGCAGCGAGGAGGCCGAGCGGACCCTAAGCAGCCGGAGCATGGGTGCATGGTCCCGGGCAGCAGCGCCCAGACGGCCGGGGTGCAGCACGGAGGCCGAGCGGACCCTAAGCGGCCGGAGCACGGGTGCATGGTGTCCCAGGGAGCGGCGCCTAGAACGCACGGGGTGCAGCGCGAGGCCAGGCGGCCATCCAGCTCGCCCGCGCCGGCGTCAAGGCCCCCGCGGCCCCGCGCGCCTCCGCGGCTCGCAGCAGGTGAGCGCCACCAACCCCCCGAGTCCCCCGGGGCGCCCCTACACGCGCCCGCACCAGCCCGGCTCGCGGAGGGGGCGGGGCCCCGGGCTGCGGCGCGCGCTCCCCGGGCGGGGGCGCTGGGCGCCGAGCCCGCGCGACCTGGGCGCCGATTGGGCGGCGCGGCGACCCGGCGCTATCGCGAGACGAGATTGGCAGCGCGGCGGCGGGGGCCCCGCGCTGGCTTTGTACGCGGAGCCGCCTGCCGGGGCTTTAACAATGGGCGGCGCGGGCGGCCCGGCGCGGCGCTGTAGCTGAGGCCGGCGCTTGGCGAGCCGCGGTCCGCAGCATGCGTGGGGCCGGCGTTCTCCGCACGCCGGCGGCGCTGTGGCGGTGACGGCCGCGAGTCCGGGTAAGGGACCGCCGTGGGCCGGCCGAGCCGGGCCGGGCCAGACCGGCCGAGGGCACCGGGCCGCCGGGGCGAGGCGCGGAGCCGGCCGGCTCGGCCTTTTGTTCCCTCGCGGTGCGGCCCGGGGAGGAGCCGGCGCCGGGAAGTCTGTGGCCTCGAGCCTCGGCGTGGACGTTTCATCCCCAGGCGGGACCTGGTGTCAAGTCGCCCTGCCTCTCTCAGGGTGCGGAAGGGCTCGAACCCCGGACGCCGGGAACGCACCGCGGGCCGCCCGCCCTAGCTTTGAACCGCGACGTCGCGTTCGTTAGCACGCGAAGACCGGGTTGTGCCCCCTTGCCTAGATGTAGTGAGACCGCTCCCCAAATAAGCCAGTGCCCCCAGAGTGGGCAGATCGGGCGCCAATGGGTGACTCCAGGGAACCTTGCCGGATCGGTACCGGGCTTAGGCAGGCGGAGACCGCCAGCCTCGCCGGGGGGCCGAGCTCGCACCCCGGGGACGGGGCGGGGGTCGTGCTTGCGCCGAGTTCCCGGCGGTGTCGAGCGGATCTGGGGCGTGTCTTTCAGGCTGAAGTCACAGCGTCTGGCTGGCGCGCCGACGGGTCCCATGGAGCTGGAGGGGCAGTGGTGGCGAGGACAGCTGGCTGCCGACATCCACCAAGCGCTTCGGTACAAGGTAGCCCCGACGCCCGACCTTCCCATTTGGGGGCTTGCGCCAGTTAGCAATCTCAGTTTCCTGGAAAGTCTGATCAGGGTCTTTACTATTTTCCAGTCCAGAAGACTCGAGGTTTGCTTATTTAACCAATTAACCTCTTAGTTCCTTCCCTGGGCATATCAAAAGAACCTGTAGCTTAAATGGAGCATGGCATTAGGCTTGTTAGTTGGGAGCAGGAAGACTGAAAGGCATATCCCAACGTTCTTGCTTCCAGGGGACGGCAGCTTTGGTCTTGTATTTAAATTATGCAGCTGTTACAGCTAACATTTGTACCTTACTGAATTCCCCAGTCGTGTCTCCCAGTTGCTGTTTCTATTTCTTCATCTGTAAATGGGAGCCATAGAATGTACCTTATTGAATGATGGTGAAATTTAAAGGCCAGAACCATAGAGGGATGTAGAATAGTGTTTGGCATACACTCAGCCTAAATAATTACTGTTATTACTTGACCCTTACGGTTTGGGTCTGTTCAAGAATTAGCCTTAGGGTAGACGGAATTAGCTGCTTTTTCCTGCTAATGTTAGCAGTAAAAAAAAATTGCTCACTGTACTTAATGGATATTGAAAAAGATACTTTCTGGCATAAAATCTTTGTATTCCCAAATTTTACTCCACATGTCACAAGTCAGATTAGTGGGACTGCTCTGGCTCTGAGGAACCAGAAGTCAGGTCTAAGATGATTTCTAACTCAGCTTCACCTTGGATCCAGAGAGCCATTTGTTGGGTATAGAAGATTAAGCAGAAAACAGGTGACTCTTTAGTAAAAGGAATTCTGGCGCTTGTTGAGAGATCCTGGGATGATAATAAACTTGTATGTTGGGTTTCTGGCCAGGTTAAGCAGATTAAAAGATCTAATTCTGATTTAGAGTGTTACAGTTGTATCACCTTCTAAAGCTTGGAGTTTCCCAATGCTGTGCAGTATTTGTCATCTCGCACTGCATACTCCTCCGGCTCCAACATACCCTCCTTCCAACAGCCCCTTGGAAGTTTCTACTATGGAATGGTTTTCTAGAGTGTTGACAAAGGAGTTGTGGGTTTCCTGCTTTGAAAATTGTCCAGATAACACTTTTGTTTTCTTTTTGACGGATGTCAACTTTTATTTTGAAATGTTATGTCCTTTTTATCCCTCTATTATTGGTTAAACTTAATTGTTTGTGAGGTATATAGTTATTATTTTTCTTAATTGATGTAATACTTTAAAGATTTTTTTTGGTGATCCCCATGGTTTTCAGTTACTATGTGTAGATAATTTTAATCTTGAATGATTGAGTTAATTTTGTCAAGTTGGGTTCAGAAGATTTTTTTTAAAAATTCAGGTTTGTTGAATATTTTGATGTGGTAGCCTTTGGATGATCCAGGGAGTAGGGTAAGTCTGCTCTTGGGTTGCTTAAGGTCTGTCAGAGGACAAGGTAGCACATTACTAAAGTCACAGGGTCCTTGTCTCATGCTGCTCCAGGTTGTTTTTCTGCTGTCACTAAGTATTGTGTGGACGGATGGGCTACACTTTAGGAAGAATTTACGTTAATTGGTAGAACTTGAACTTGTGTAGCTGGGGAGACCACTGTGTGTAGTACACTGAAATCAGGGAAGTGAGAGTAAACTTTTCTTAGAGAAAAGGCGTATTCTACTCTAATTGGTAATTTAACTGGACAGTCAAAAATAATCACTATGGCACAGTACTCTGCCAAGTGTTAGAGCAGGGGCAGTATAGAAGCATCGGAGGTTGGGTCCTGGGGCAGTTGCCTCCCTGGTGCTATGGAAGATGTTTTCTATTTAGACCCAGGCTTTGTGGAGAAAATAATCATAGGGAAGAGTGGAAATGAAATGGAGACTCTGACCTCAAATGCTGAGTGTGCCGTTGGTTGTGGGTTTGTTTTTATTCTTTGTTTTGGTACTCAGGGTTGGAACTCAGGACCTTGTGCTGGCCAGGCAGGTACGTAAGCTGCTGAGCTATCTCTCCAGCCCCGGTGTACTGCTTCTGGAAAATAATTCACCCTTCAAAAAACCCTATACAGTAGTTGTCTTTTCTGTCTCACTTCATTATCGTTTTGTTACATTCGCCACTGTCATCATCTGCTTTGGAGAGTATCTTTGGGACCCTTCATGAGAATTGAGAACAATTCTAGCTTTGTGAGAAGCATTAAGAAACCATGTTCCACCGTGTTCCCCCAGAGTTGTGCCTAGAGTTCTGAGTCTTTCTTCTAAGTGTTTATTTCCATCCTAGCTGGTCAGTTCATTATGGGAAGGATATGGCATTTGGGGTCGAGAGCTAAGAAGGACTCGAGGCTGAGGGTGAAGTTGACAGATTCGGGGTTCTCTGCTTTATTTCACGTGTGTTTCTAAAAGCTTAATAGGAATGAGAGTGTTAAGTTCTAGGTGATTTGAAGTAAACCTAGGTGAGAGCAGCATAGTCATTCTCATGCTTGCGTAACTGCAGTACCTGGGTGTCATTTCAAATCTGTTGGTGGGCCAGGAGTTGTGGCACGCACCTGTAATCCCAGCACTTTGGAGGCTGAGGCAGGAGGATCAGTGCGAGGTCAAGGCCAGCCTGACCTGCATAGTGAGACCCTGTCTCAAAAAGACAAAAAAAGAAAAAAATCCCTTGAGGGCCTTGGAGTTCCCCCTCCCCTTTTCCTTTGCAATATTAGGGATTGCACCCAGGAGCCTATCCATGCTCATCACTCTCTGCACTAGCTCTATAAGGAGTCCCTGCTGGACTTGTTTTTGGTAAAGTTGAGAAGGTTAACATCATTACAAATAAAGCTCACTAGTATTTTCCAAGTTTATACCCTAGTGAGTCTGTCAAGTTCAGGCCTCTCTTTCCAGAAGACCCATCCAGGCTTTGGTTTTTTCCTCCAACTTCCCTTCCCTGTGAGCTGAGTTGACATACAATGTTGTATATAGTCCTCTGTATGTTTTTATTCACCTGCTAAAGAGAGACTCGAGACTGTTCCCAGCTACAGTATTGCCTAGGACTAGCCCAGCGGACGCTCCATGGGAGATGACTAGCAAATGACACATAAAGGCAAGAAACATAGCAACTGTACACTGCTGCAAAGACCTGCAGAAACCACGACGCAGACGGGGCGAATCCCAGGAGCTACACAAGAAACTAAAATGTGCCTTTTTTTGGAGACAAATTTTTTCTCAGTATTTATGCTTTTCTTATATATACATTAAAAACATAAAATGCCCAACGAACTTATTACTCAGGTAATCCCTGTTAATATTTTTTAACTTTTAAGTGCTTATAGACATAATTCAAAAAAAAAAAAATTTAAGGGTGGGCCAGACAACTCAGCAGACTAAACCACATGCTTAGGCAGGTGCAGGGGCCGGGGTTCAATCCCCAGATGCCGTGGCCGTCCCATCCCCAAGCCCTTCTCCATTCTGTAATTTTGTCATTTCAAGAGTTATTAGTTAAGTTATACGGTATGTGATCTTTTGAAATCACCTCTTTAACTTATTATATTGGATGTCAAGCTTAAGTTACATATGGAACATTTTTGTTCTACCTTTACACTATTATAAACAGCTGCAAAGTTTCCCTTAAATGTAGGGCAGATGCCTGGTCCTAGGTTTGCTAAGTTAAAAGAGAGATACATTTTTAAAAAATTATCTGTATTACCCAGTTATCTTCTAAAAGGTTATATCAACTGTTTTTTACTACTTCCTCTCCTGATAACAGACAGAAATTAATAAATATCTGGTAAGTGATAAAATGAATAACAGTTCACATTTAAATGAGGTCTGGCATCTATTTTGGGCCCATTGTGTTTTCCTATAAACTGAGTCTTTCCTATGAACTATGTGGTCATGTGTTTTGGGTTTTTCTTTGTTTGTTTGTTTTGTTTTGTTTTGTTTTTTAATTATGAGCTCTTTAAGAAATATTTATTAAATATATCTGTTTTCCCCATTTCTACAATGCCATTATCACCATATACATTATTTATCCAAGAAAACAGAATGTTTCTTTTTTTGAGGGGGGTACCAGGAATCAAACCTGGGACCTTGTGCTTGGCAGGCAGGACTTAGGCTGCTGAGCTATCTCCCTAGCCCTAGAATGTCTTTTGGTGTATGTAAGTCTTCCACAACACATGGTATTTATTTTCATATAAAGTTGGTTATATAAATTATTTCTCAGTGCTTCTTTTCTTACAGTTATTATAAAGTATACATGAAATACTCTTTTTAGTTATTAGTATATAAAAAAACTTTTGAAATATTTATTTTGTGGCCAGCCATCCCACTGAATTCTTAGTTTCTTTTTATTGTTAATTTTCATGAGTTTTCTGGATATAAATTCTATTATGTGAAAAATACATCGTTCCCAAGAATGACTTGATTTTTTCTCTTTCCAATAACTATGCTTTCACTTTTTTTCTACTTGAACTGATTGGTATTTACTGAATCATTACAGAGTAATTATTAGGACTGTCCAAGAGGCGGCACTAGAATAAAGTAATCCTGCTAGTTGGCCCACAAGCAAGATGCTGGCTGTTACGTTTAAGATCTTTCCACCTCCTTCCGTTTGTTCTTCATCGGAGCTATGTGCATGTCTCTTCTTGTTTCTCTCTCTCAGGGTCACCTTGTTTTAGATGCTGTTTGGGCATCCATCAGGATAAGCGGATGTGTGGCAGTGTGAGTCTTCCTTGTGCTTGCTATGGTAGTGTTCCTACCATGTGGAGAGCCTTATATCCCTAAGATAGACTACAGCTGATGAGGAAGTGTTTCTTGGACATCACTAAATTACACTAGCTGCTATCTTAGATAGTATCAAACTGTCTTAATGCATAAGTTTTGTTTGCGTGTATTATAAAATGCACCACTTTTAAGGGACAGTTCAGTGACACCGTGTTGTTTGCTGCCTCTGTCACCAGCCTCTGTCTCTGTGACTTCCTATTCCCAACCTGAAGCTCCGCGCCCTCTGAGCAGGGGCCTCCTAGCCCCGCACCGTCCTTCTCTTCTCACCAGCCCCTGCTCACCGTCCTGTGGGTGTGAGTGCTATAGGTCTCCATGCACAGAGTGGTGCTATGCTCTGCTCAGCTCCCTGGCATGCTTCCTTCAGGCTTCATCCGTGCGGTGCACACCAGAGTGTTCCTCTCAAGGCTGGGCAGTAGTTCCTTTTTTGCATATGTCCTTTTTTTGTTTATCCATTAATCTGTTGGCAGTCAATCAGGTTGTTTTCACTGTTTGGTTATTATGAATAATGAACGATATTATGAACATGGATGTACAATTATCTGTCTCAGTTTCGTGCTTCTTTTGAATATATTTCTATGGTGGAATTGATAGGTCATTTGGTAATTCCATATTTTTAATTCTCTGAGATGCTCTCATACCTTCATCTTTAGTCATTGATTTGACATTCTCACTAATATATAAGGGGTCCAGTTTTTTAAAGATTTATTTATTCATTTATTTATTTGGTACAGGGTATCACTAGCCCTGGGATTACAGGTCTGCGCCACCATGCCTGGTTTCAGTGGCTGTCACGGCGCAGGGCTGACATGGCATGTGGCACCGGGGATCAAACCCAGGTCCTGTGCTTCCCAGGGAAGCACTCAGTCCTGTCCCCAGCCAAGGGGTCCAGTTCCTGCCAACACTTGCTTTTGTTCCTATACTAGCAATCCAAGTGGGCGTGAAGCGATAGCCTCTGGTAATTTTGATTTGCACTTCCTGAAAGCAAAATGAGATTCACTATCTTTCATGTGATTGTTGACCATTGCATATTTCCTTTGGAGAAATGTCCTTGGGAGATAAGTCCTTTGGATCCTTTGCCTATTTCTAAGTTAGGTTACTTAATTTAGCTCTTTCCATAAATCTGTGTAGAATATATCCTTTCCATGAAGCAAGAAACATTTATAGTTGATCACATCAGAGGCTGCTAGAAGTCAAGGCAGAATTTTCATTTTACATTAATTTTGGAATGTTATCTATTCTCACGTGGCTCTTTCTTTGTGAATGTCTCTTTTGTTTCTGTGTCATCCAAGAAGCCTGTGTGGAGCCCTTGTAAAGGCAGTGTTTGGGTTTGCAGTGTCGGGATTCTTCTACAGATCTGTCAGTGTGTCCGGCTGAGCACTGTTCTCTCGCCTCAGGAGCTGAAGCTGCCCTCCTACAAGGGCCAGTCCCCGCAGCTGAGCCTCAGGAGGTATTTTGCCGACCTGATTGCCATCGTGAGCAACCGTTTCACGCTCTGCCCCTCCGCCCGACACCTCGCCGTCTATCTCCTGGACTTGTTCATGGACCGCTACGACATCTCCATCCAGCAGCTGCACCTGGTTGCGCTGTCCTGCCTGCTGTTAGCAAGTGAGTGTGGCCGCCCCCTGTGGCCGGCATTCTCGTTGCTTATGGAGTGTAATAAATTACATGTGGCACGGTGAATCATCAACTCCCATTCATTGCAGGCTGGCAGTACTGGGAAGAGTATTTTCAAAGCACTTCTTGGCGTAACAGTCAAGTATTAGTCAAGCATTAGTTGATAATCAAGCATGCTTATTAATCAAGCATTAAGAAGTGCGAGTTTTAAAAATGTACTTGAGTCACAGTGCTCAATATTCTGATACGAATGCATAGTGCGGGGCACTGCAGGTGTACTGACTGCAGTGCACCTAGAGTCTGCTTAGAAGTCCCAAAGATGGTTCTCATGTACCTCTCTAGCTGGAGCCCTTGCGTGAAGTGAGAAGCAGCGTGTGGAGATGCCTCTGGTTGCCACAGTCCCTGGGGATGCGGCTCACATCAGATAGTTTGGTGTGCATGAGTCATGAGTGAAATGCCATACGTGCCTCATCACTGGCTTGGAGCCTTTTGAGGCTTCCTAGGTTTTGTAAGACTGGAAACACTACTGCTGAGAGGTCATATGTGTGGGAACCCACAAGTAAAATGACTTCCTGTTATGCTACAGAGCATTTATTACTGGATCAGTTTATCATAAAGAGACTGGAAAATAGAGATAAATTAGATTATTTTTAAAATTTGGGATCATTATTGGCAAGTACTTTTGGTTTTTTTTTTTTTTTTCCTGCTGTGACTGCCTTTGTCATTTTTATCACGACAAATCCCACCCATCCTGCCTGTGGTTCTTAAAATGTGTGTGGTGTTGCCCAGAGAAGCCCCACCCTACACGATGCGTGGTCAATCTGTATGCCGACTTAATTTGCAACTGACATTTACTAATGACTTAGCAAATGAGTGAGGGACTACTGAACTAGGTCTTCATAAGTGACACATCATTCCCAATGTTTGCTAAAGACTATGATTAATAAGGATTTTGGCCACTATGTTTTATTTGACATTGGTTCAAATTCCTGTAGCCTCCACAAGTTGGCCCAAAGTTGGCTTTGTCTTTTGTACTACCTTAGGTTGACTGGAATGTGCAGTTGTAGGGGTTTTTTTTTTTTTTTTTTTTTTTTTGTATTTCAGGGAAGAGTCTACAAGGTGTTCAGGGTCTCTCTACTCGATCAGACTCCTAGTGATCCACCCGTTTACAGCCTCCCAAGAGCTGGGATTCCAGGCACGTGCCACCATGCCCAGTCTCAGTTGCTGTCTCAGTGCAGCCTGGGGCAGGGCCGGCACTGCAGGCCCAGGAATTGAACCCCAGGCCCCTGCGCCTGCTTGCAAGTGCTTTAATCTATTGAGCTATTTGGCTAGCCCTTATATTTCTCTGTAATTATGTGTTACCATTGAAGGCCCTGATCCATTTATATTTTACAGAAGGTTATTTGGTTTCGTCTGTATGGCAATATATAGATTCTAAAGCTTCTTTTATAGTAATGAGACTTTAGGCCTACCTACTACGATTCACTTCCACGTTACCACTTAGCACTGAAGGAGCTGAGCACCTCCTTTCTTGGTTCTCATGACCCCGACCCCTTTTGCTCTGAAAGAAAAGAGTTGGCTCACACTATTCCTTTTCTGCTAGACATTGGGCACATGTGAGGGGCAAGCTGCAGTCTCAGGCCCTGCCAGGCAGGCAGTGGTCAGGAGCTGGGAGTCTGACCTGCTGGCTTTGGCCTCTCGCAGTCGCTTCTTCCTGCATCTGTGGCTACAGAACAGCGGTGTGACTGACAGCTTGTGGTCAGTGTCTGGTGTCTGTTTTAGGTTGGTGAGATGCGTTCTTGGTAGTTCTTACATTTTATCTCCTTCCATTCAGATACAAGGGCAGCTCTCCAGATAGTTATCCTACACACTCAAATGCTACTGTTCTCCTCACAGAAGGGCTGAGTTTTGTGTTCTGATTCTTACCCAGCCCTTCGCTACTTTGGGCAGGTATGGTAGAGTGCAAGGAAGAGCAGCTGATAGCGCCTGGTAATTTGGCTGAAGACACAGCACGACTTGTAATTTCCAAGAACGATACCCAGTTGCTTATTCTCTACACTGTTAGAGACAAGAAGAAAGGGTTTCTGCTGTCTGTGGTCGGAGAGCAGTGTAGAGGGTTTGGGAGCAGAGCCTGTAGTGATCCATTTTCATCACCCTTGATGACTCATCAACCTTGGGGTCTCATGTTATTTGTCTATAGAGTGGAAATAAAGACCCTTCCCATAGAAAGTTATGAAGATCAAACGGGGCGATGTGTTGAAAATGACCTAGAAACTGAAGCACTAAAGGCCCAGCCTTGTGCACATTCACTCCCTTGCCTGGCACCCTAGCTCATAGATTCTGGCTTACGCTCAGGTGGACCGAGGCTGTCCAGGGAAACTTACCTGTGCCTCCTTCATCTGTGACCTGGCTTCCCTTGGGTTCTCTCCCAGCAGGACATTTGAGAGTTTGGAATCAGTCTTGGAGGGGAGACTTCTGATCATTTTCTCAGGTCTGATGTAACTGAGAAGTGGCCTTACAGCTGAGTAAAGTCAGAAGTGGAACACTGTAGGCTTTTAGTGGTGACAGGAGTGCGCGTCCCTTCGTTCACTGACCCTGGTTCTAGATTAGCCAAGCATCTACTGTGCTGCTAGATGAACAGTCGCAATCCACAGTTGGCTTGAACTACATTGTAGTTTTTAGTGAGTACAGATGTTTTTCTGAGTTACCTTTTCCTGTTTATGTATTTTTCTATTAGACTGTGGTCTTCCACATTTGTGCTCCTTGTTGTTTAGTAATGAAAGGAGTGAGTGTGGGCTGGCAGCGCCCAGCACCACATCAGCGCCCCGCCCCGCCCAGTGTACAGGTCTGCTCTGGGTGTATCTGCTGTGCTCTGCAGGCTTTGAACATACATTGGTTGCTAGGGCTGACCTGAGCATTTCCTCTGAAGGAAAGACAATGCAGTGCTCTGTTTCTGTGGCCTCTAATTCTTTATTTTCTAGGAAGCTGATAGGAATTTCCTCTGCCCTTATTTCCTGTCTGGGATTTTATCAATATAATCACATGGCTTCCGGAATTTCCTTTTGATTGAAGAAACTGATTTAATGACCTGTGGGTAGCATTATGGATAAATAAGTTAAAATCACATACGACATTTGGCATAACAGAACTATAGATTTGGAAGTAGGTACTTACTTATGTTATCACACATACTTTTTGATACTTAATAGCCACGTAGCTCAATATATCACTGTACATAATGAAAGTTTCAAGCGTGTATTAGAATCTTCTGTGGTTATTTATGCAGTACGCAAGTCATTCTTAACTTGGCTAATCTGTATGCAGAGTCCTTCACATTTATAAGTTGGGTCCTTATCCCGTAGATGAAGATACAGAATCTGCTTGTCCCCATATAATGTGGTATAGTGCTCTGGTTTAGAAAGACAGACGTATGAATTCAAACATATGTGTCTTCCTTTTGCCTTTCATTTTTGATTGACTGAATTTATTTGACCTTAAATAAATTGGCCAACCTCACTTATTTGGTTTTTTGTGAGCTATGAAATTGGTCATGTACATCTTTATTTTTGATGTTGAAAGTCACAAGAAGATAATATAAAACATCCTTGGATTATGGCGAATTGTGTGTTAGTTTCTTCAAAGGAACCTCAGGCATGACGGAACAAGCCCATTAATTTTTACGGTGTTCATTTGAAGCTCACTGCCATGATCGCAGCTGCTGCACAAGTGCCAGGGTGCTTTGAGAGCCCTAGGGCTTCGTCCATGTGGGCCTCACCTCGCTCCTAGGCCGTTCTGCTTTCAGAAATTTGCCTCTGTTACACTGAGAAAAGTGGCTTTCCTCTTAGCTATGTAACGGCAATTGGACGTCTGTGTCGTGAACACCACTGTCATGTTTTCAGCTGTGTATGCTTGGTCGAACTTGCCTATTCATTCTTATGTGCCTTGATCTACAAGCAGGGCTATGCATTCTCCAGCTCTGTTACCTGAAGTCTAACATCTGAATTACGTAAATTTACATCTTATGTTTTCAGTATTATTTACTAAAAGAGTGATTTAGATCCAAAAAATTTCCATGTCTCTCCAGAACAGGAAGACCTCACTGTCCTTTAAGTTTAGGTCTTTCTCCAGACAGACATAGAACCTCCTGACATCAAAGACGGAACCTTCTGTCCCAGTTGTGTCCTATGCAAAGAGCAAGGCAGGAAGCAGCGCACATTCCCCAGGCCCCAGGCATGAGCAGCCACCACTGGCGGTGGCGCCATGACTGCTGCGCGCACAGTGACCCTGCTCTGTGCCACTGACTTAGTGTAGCGATGTGAAAGTATGGTGCAAATCCTTCTCTTCCAGAAGAGAAACCTCACAGGGAAACTTCAGGTTTCCAGTATGCTTTTAAGGTAATAGTTATGAATGAGGATAAATGTAAAATCTTATGAGAAATCTATAATTTAATTTAATTTTATTTTATTTTGCCTTTTTGAGATGAAGTCTCACTATGCAGTTCAGGCTGGCCTTGAGCTCACTTTTGTAGCCCAGGCTGGTCCTGAAGTTGCACCAATCCTCCTGCCTCAGCCTCCTAAGTGCTGGGATTACAGGCATGCGTCACCATGCCTGGCTAGAAATCTATAATTGTGATGTTATTGTTTTAAACATTAAAGTGAAATAGATCGTAGTATTGGCAGGTAAAAGGCTCCCATTATGATTTCTGTTCTTCCATGGACCACTGTGGAACAAGACTCAAGATATAAAGGTGACTCTGTTCTGTTGCCACATCTGGAAAATCTAACACTAGAAATCGATAACTTGGGAGTTTTCTTCAGCTGTAAGCTCTAGAAATAGCTAACGCACGTGTTGTATGCTTAGTAAACTACTTAAAGACTAAACGTGTAAGGTAATTCATTCCATTTTTCCTGGAGCTAAAGAGGAAATCGTACTCTTCCTCTCTGTATAATTAAAACTTTACAGACTATTTTCTGAAATGAAATGCTTTCAGATAATGAAATCCAACTATCAAGTGGTCTTACTTAAGTAGATTTTTGTTTTGAACTCCAAAGAGGAGTTTTGTGTAGAATTATTATGCCTGATTACAATATTCACCCAGTCCCCACTCTCAAACCTCTTTTTCTTTCTCTCTGGCATTATGTTGAAAATATAAGATGAAACCCTTAAAGCTTAATTACTTTTACTTCAGGTAAAGCTGTGACATTAAATTCTTTAATGTCTTCTGTTCTAAAGTAATTGCTTTTCTTCATCAAGTCATCCTACCCACACAAACAAAAAACTCTGAAATATCTAGTGTGGTTTGACAGATCTTTTTTGTTATTAGTACATACAGCTATTTTATGCTTTAGGACACAAACCAAAATGTTTACATAGTTTAAGAGGATGGGGGAAAACAGGGGAGAGTGATACCGAGAGAGAAAAGATTCGCAAATAGCACCACAGAAGAGAGTTCTGGTACAGTTCTTTCTTAGTGGGGTGGCAAAAAGAGCGCCCTTGGATCTAAATCCTGATAGTAAGAGAGAAAACCCCATTTAACTGCAGCTGTGCGATGGTCAGTTGGCGTAACATGTTTTCCATCACCTGCGTTTTTCTTACAAGGTAAATTTGAAGAAAAAGAAGATAGTGTGCCGAAGCTGGAGCAGCTCAACAGCCTGGGCTGCATGACTAACATGAATCTAGTGCTAACAAAACAGAATTTGCTGCACATGGAACTGTTACTGTTGGAGACCTTCCAGTGGAACCTCTGCCTTCCGACAGCAGCCCACTTCATCGAGTACTATCTCTCTGAAGCAGTGCATGAAACAGACCTTCACGATGGCTGGCCGATGATTTGCTTGGAGAAAACTAAACTCTATATGGCCAAATACGCGGATTACTTCTTGGAAGTGTCTTTGCAAGGTGAGCTTACGTGAGCGCTAGTCTGCGGCCTGTGTGCTGGTGCCTTGTTGGATCTGTCGCTCAAGTTCACTTTTGGTGTCTCCACAGATTATGCCTTTCTAAATTATGCACCTTCTTTAGTAGCTGCTGCGTGTGTGGCTTCTTCGAGGATTATACTGCGGCTTTCCCCAACGTGGCCGACGAGACTGCATCGTCTCACTGCATACGCGTGGGATTTCTTGGTGCAGTGCATTGAGCGGCTGCTGATGTAAGCCCTTTGGTTTCTGCGTTTATTTGTTAACATTTACCTTCATGTCTAACTGAGGTTCACCAAAACGCTCTTCTAAAAGGCACAGCACTCTTGCAGGATGAGCAGTGCTTTGTAGAGGGAGCTGCCTTTAGCTGTGAGCTACTTACAAGTTGCCACTGCTGGCATGATTCTAGGTACAGTGCATGTGAAAGACTAGAGTGGCTCCTGTGTGTGCGTAGGTCCATGACTGCACAGTCTCTCCCGGCAGATCTCGCTCAGCTCCCATTTCTGCATCTCTGGATGTCAGGGGTCACCTGGGCGTTTCCGAAGCGGCAGCCACACCGAAGTGCTTATTGTGGAAACCTCCTCCAACCTGGAAATAGCTTAGAAAAACACAAGGGATGCCTTAGTGTTGTTTGAATTTTATGGACAAGCTATTGAGGAAGTGGGGCGCATCCTTCTTGTAGAGTTTTCTCAACTGACGTTTCCATTCTTTCCGTATTTCAGTGCTCATGACAATGACGTGAAGGAAGCAAGCAAACAGAGAGGACAGGCGGGCCCGCAGGCAGCACAGATAGGTGTGCTCCAGAGCGCCTCGCGGCCCTCACGGCCAGCCCACTTCCAGCAGCCTCAGTATCTCCACCAGGCTCCACAGACCTCCCTGCAGTACCGCCATCCTGTGTCGGAGCAAGCCAGCTGCCAGCAGATTGTAGCTACCACACACGCCTCATCGTACACACTACAGACATGTCCCGCCGGCTTCCAAACTAATGTTCAGGGCCTGGGGCACATGCAGACTGGTGTCGGGATGTCCCTGGCAATACCAGTAGAAGTTAAACCCTGTCTGAGTGTTTCTTACAACCGAAGTTATCAGATAAATGAACACTACCCTTGTATTACTCCATGCTTCGAAAGGTGATTGTGTGTGAAGCCAAAAACTGACCCAGACAATTCTGTCATGTGAAGGCCTGGGGCATCTTTTTTGTAAACTTGTCTTCAGAAGAAAAGGGATCCAAATAACATCAGAACTCTTCAGGTACCAGTACCAGGAGCACTGAATATCCGCTCAGTATCTGTGAATACATAGGAGAACTAACCAAACATTTTAACAATGTGTGTGTCAGATCCTGTGTCAACCAGTCCCTGTGTGACAGAAATATTCAAGCCTGGCTGGTGGTCCAAGTATTTCAGAAGTGTTCAGTTCAACAGGAAATTTGACCAGATTCCAGCTTTGCATTTTGAGAGTTGACCTGTGGTAGACTCTGGGCCTTATGTTCACTTATATTTCTCTTGGACTCGCCAAACGCTTTTATGAAGGAAAGTTAACAGTATTAATGTTTGAAGAGATTCTTTTTTTTATTCAGTTTTGAGTTTTACTTTTTGAGCTATTGGTGAATTTCTCACTTAAGTTTAAATTTTGCCGTACCAACTGTGTGGTTCAATTTTTTTCAAATCCTATATAATTTCGTATCATAAATAATAGGTATCTGGATTTGTGTCCTAAAATTAAGGGTTGAGTAGATCTCGTATCTTGAAGTCATGGTTGTAGCCTTTGAGTTGCTTGTTTGCTTGGTTTTCTCCTTTCTTTTTAAAAAATCCTTAAAATTAAAACACATTTAACTCAGGGAATCTGTACCACTTGGAAACATTTACACTTAACTGTAGTACAACATGCTTTGGGACTATCCTAGTGTGAGCTACTTTTATAACAGGTTTAAATACTTCTGCTAGGCTATGTTTTCAAATGAGAAGATATCGTAGCCCAGATTCAGGTGGTTCCTGTGACTCAGAACCATGCCTAGGTTTTGCACTTCTCAGTGCAATCAGTGACTTATACTCAGATTTACTACTACTCTTCAGGAAGTGTTTTTCCAGAGAAGACGTACCTAAAGTGTCAGTGCTGGAATCAAGCCCGTAGGTTTATTGTGGAGCGGAGGGTGGCCAGGGCGATGCTCAGGTTGTGCCGGCACAGCACTTTGTCTATGGAAGACAGGTTTTAGAAGCGTCCTTGGAGTCCAGCTAGTCAGCCTAAGCAGGCCAGGTGCTGATGAGTAAAGTTCAGGAGTCACTTTCTTAGATTGGCCCCACGACTGCCCAGGGACATGTCACTGTACTGGTAATGATTGGGGACAGCAGGAATAGTGGTTCCAGCAAGGGCAAGTTAGGAGTGAAATATTGTGGGGAAAGTAAAAAGGAAAACATGTCATAACTAGTAAGTTATACATCGTGCTCTTATCAGAAGGAGAGAGATTTGGTGGAGGAGGCGTTCTGGTTAAAAAATTAGTAAGGTGTGTATTTTGTTTGTGTTTTCTTAAAGATAGCACTTGAATAGAAAAGAATCTGCATGGCAGATAGGTGACCACCACGGTATGCATTGAAGACAGACTTGTTTTGAAGACGTGGGTATGCAGCAGGAGTCTCAGTAATCAAGCCAGTGGCCTTTGTTCAGAAGGTCAGGAGCTCGGCACAGCAATGGACTGATGTGGCAGCTCCAGCGGACGAGTGTAGGTGGGGTGGCCTCTGCCAGCTCGAGTTCTAAGGGGAATGTCCTTTGTCAAAAGGAGAACAACTTTTACACCTTCCTGGAGTAGACAGGGCATGAGGTGGATTTATTAGTCTGGTAAAGAAAATAAACACCACTCAGGTAAGAACCCCTTCTAATGGCAGTTTCTAAGTATGAAAATTATTTTCTGAAACTATCATCTCTTTTCCTCTTTTAAAGGGCTGCTAATTGGATTTTAATAGTTCTTACCTTAAGAAAACTTGAATTAATTGGAGGGAAAGTAGGTTATAAAAAATAATACACCTTTCACCTTTCACATTCACATAGAACCCAGTAACCTGGAGTCCATTTTCAGTATTTTAACTACCTCAGTAATGCTATGAATGTATGATGCTGGGCCAGACATCCTAACTTGAAACAACAACCAGTGCCTGTGGTAATTTAATGTCTTGTCCAACGCTTTTATTGATTGGTTTATATGTCATTCTGTTGTAGAAAAATATGCCTTTTAAAAAGCCTATTAATACTTTCCCAATGTATATTTTAAAAAAAGCTAAAGAACACTGGATTAATCCTTGGGGAGGGGTAAAGTAAAATAATTGATTACAGTTGCTGCATACCCAAGATGTGGTCATGTGGTTGAACCAGAACCATTTTTAATACAATAGATTTCAATACAAATGCAAATCATAGCTGTTAGCTTTTGGGGAGGGAAGTTGTGTGGGTTTTGTTTTGTTTAATTTATTGATTAGTCCAATGTTTTTTTTTTTTTTTTTTTTTTTTTTTTTTGAGATTACTGGACCATGATTAAATGTGTACTGTGAAGAGATTAATGATATGTATAAGGGCTTAACCAAAGTCCACTTAAATAAACACTACTCAAGTACAGACTACAAACCAAAATGTATCTGTGTTATGACATTAATTGCAAATAGTATGGTGCTAAAGTCTACACCAGTGGAATTAGATGAGTGCTATGCACTTAATTTTAAAATAAAGCTAGTTTTCACTAAATTGGCTTTGGTGGTGTCTTAGTTACTTTTCTCTCATTGCTGGGACAAATACCCAACATGAAAGCTTAGGGGAGGAAAGGTTTATTTAGCTCACAGTTCCCGGAGGTTTCAGTCCATATTCAGCTGGCTCCAAGGCAGAGTGGCACATGGCAGAAGGCAACCTTCCATGGTGGTGACTAAGAGCAAGAGAGCAGGGAAAGAGGTAGCAGCAGCTAACTTCTCTTCCTTTACATTGAAATGCAAATCACCTGCCCCAGGGGAGGTGCAGCACCCCCACCCACAATAATCAATTACAAATTCCAGAAGCCACCCTAGGACTGCATGAGGCTTTGGGGGACACCTATACACAAGTGATAACATTCCGCCTCTGGACCCCCAAAGACTCATGCGTATCCCTTTATGCAAAAGACATTTTAGTCCATCTCTAAGAGTTACCAGTCCCAACAGTTTCAGCATTGCTGAAAAGTGCAAGTCCCGAGTCTCTGTGAATGTCTGTACAAATGAAAATTCAACACATCCAACATTCAAAAGCATAAGACGCACATTACCATTCCGAAAGTTACACACAGCAGGATACCAAGCATTTGGACGAGCACAAGTCCAAAATCCAGAAGGGCCAACATTAAATCTTGTAGATCCTTGTGGAATATCTGAAGCAACCTGTGGCAAATTGTAAGGTCCAAGTGGCTCCACCCCTACGTCACTCTTGGTAGTTGTAGCTCTCATGGCTTCTCTCTCAGGCTAGCTTTGCTCCCTCTTTGTAGTTTCCCTTAGATGTTCCACATTCCTGGCTTTTCCAAACTTCTGGGGTTTCCACTGAACGGGCTTCTCACAGCCTTACACACTGCCATCTTAAGGGTGCACTACTTGGCCTCCCAGGCCTTCTTCTGAAATCGAGGTGGAAGCCTTCTTAACCTCAGAATTCTTGCATTCTCAATGCGCCTAAAACCATTGCCATGTGGATGATGTCAAGGTCTGCTGCCAGCTAGAGCAGTAGCCAGGCTTCCTTCTCTCTTGGCTGTAGGGATTGAGTGCATGGATCGCTGCGCACTCTGACCCTGATTCTGAGGAATAAATTCTCCATGCCAGTGCCATTTTGGAACCTGGTATGGCCAGCACTGCTGTTCTGGAACAAGGTGCTCAGGGGCTTTCCCCTCAAGGCAATTCCGAGCCTGCAAAGGGTGGAGACCTGCCACCTCCTGTGATACTCTCAGGCCGTCTTTTCCATTCTCTAGTTCCCTTTTTTTTAAGAATTTTTTATTTTATTTATTTATTTTTTTTTTTTCTTGTTTCAGAACCTTTGTTTATTCACTCATTTTTATGGCCGGCTCAGCCTGCCCCGAGGGCAGGGCTGGTGCAGCATGTGGTGCCGGGGATCGAACCGCGGTTCCTGAAGCCGCCCAAGCTTTTCCAAGCAGGCGCTTTAGACCACTGAGCCATCCCGCCGGGCCTCTAGTTCCTTTTCAACAATGGAGATCCTCTCAGCTCTATCTTTGCACTCCATAGTTTTATTGGCACTTCCTTTCTGACCAAGTTCACAACATTTTAAATCCTCCTGCCGGGCTCCTTGCTCTTGATTCTCAACATAAACCTGGTGAAAAGCCCCCAATAACAGCCATGCCACCGCCCCAGTGTTTGGCTGCTTTGCAATATCATTTGAAAGATTTGTCAGTCCACCATGCTTAAACTCAGTCTCAGGCAAAGTCTCTGGGCATGAGTGAAATGCAGACAACTTCTCTGCTAGATCAAAACACAAATGATCTGGAGTCCAACAACCAATGCAGTCCTTCTTCCCAGCAGAAACCTCTCCAGCCTGGTTTTTACAGGCCAACTTTCTATCATCCTTCTGGTGTGAGCTCTGACCAGAATCTCCGCTACAGAAAAGCTGAAGTTGTTCCAGCTCTTCGCAAGTAGGCAACGTCTCCAAACCTTTCCTATCTGTTCCCATAAGCCATTTCCAAACACTCATGATCCACATGGTCAGGTTCAGCCACAGCAATGATCCCACTCTTGTGGTACCAAATTCTGTCTTAGTTACTCTTCTCTCGTTGCTGGGACAAATACCCGACACTCAAAATGAGGGAAGGAAAGGTTTATTTGGCTCGCAGTTCCTGGAGGTTTCAGTCCATATTGAGCTGGCTCCAAGGCAGAGTGACACGTGGCAGAAAACAACCTTTCATGGCAGCAGCTAAGAGCAAGAGCCCTGGGAGAGCTAGCAGCAGCTCAAGCAGCAAACTTCTCTTCCTTTACATTGAAATGCAAATCACCTGCCCCAGGGGAGGTGCAGCACCCACACCCACAATAATTAGTCACAAATTCCAGAAGCTGCCAAATGTCTGCATGAGGCTTTGAGGGGAACACCTATACGCAAACCATAATAGGATATTTAACAGTATAGCACTAAGAAAGATAATAGAATTAATAATCCTGATGGAATAAGAAAAGATGGAAATACCTGTATGCTACATCATTACTTATATAAATGAATTCTAGATACTGTATAATTAGGATATTACACAGGCATACATATGGAAATTAAAATTTTACTTATTAAAAAGCACTTGTGTTTTTTAACTAAGTTTATTGCTACATTTTAGGTCTACATAATGATCACAGTTGTCGGGGTTCTGACTTACACATGATATATCTTGATTCTTTTTTCTCCCCATCCCTTATAAAGCAAATTATCCGAGTAGTAGAACATGCTTAAAGGTGTCAATACTCAGAGTCTAACAAAAAGTAACAGAACTAACACCAATCTTCGAATCGACAAATATAAATAGGGCAAAACTAAACTATTAATAGAAGAAAATTTTAGAATCACAAAGTGAATCTCAGATCTATGTGGGATGGCTTCAGTTTTGAATTGCATTATTCAGAAGGAAGGAAGATAAAAGTGGGGCTGTAGAATCACTTGAACAGGAAGCAGGAACAGGAACATCAAGACATTAATAACAGACAAGGTTGACTCTGGGCCAAGGAGACAGAATGTGCATCCTATAAGCCAAAGATTACACTACCCAGTAAGGAAGAACAGTTACGAATAGCTGTGGGTCAAGCCACTTGGCAGGAATATTAAGAAAAAAACATAGGGGATGTAAGAAAAAGCATGAAAAAAAATGAGGTAGGAAGCTAACTCATCTGCATGGTCAATAATTGAAAAATAAGGATATAAAAGTCTTAACATCATTTTGATAGATCAAATCAACATCCATTGAGAAATTGTAAGAGGAAAAGGGCAGAGCTGGTGCAAGGTGAAAGAGATGACAAAGGTCCCCAAGAGCCACAGCACCCAGAAACAGTCTGTGCCTGTGTCAACAGCAAAGCTGTCTTCTGAAGAGGCTGTGACTACTGAAACTGCATTATCGGCTGATGCATACATGCGCCTGAAGTCTGGATGCCTCACATAGCTTCTTTTCTTGCTGCCAGGTAATCTGTCACTCACCAGAGAAAATAAAACAAATGGTTTCTTGGGCCGGGGAGATAGTTCAGTAGGACAAGTGCTTGCCTGGCAAGTGCGATGTCCTAAGTTCAATTCCTGGTTCCAACAAAAGAAAAAAAAAAAAAAAAAAAAAAAAAAAAAGTGGTTTCCAAACTGCAAAATCAGCCAGGCGTGGTGGTGCACGCCTGTAATCACAGCACTTGGGAGGCTGAGGCAGGAGGATCAGTGAGAGTTTGAGACCAGCCTGGGCTACAAAAGTGAGTTCAGGACCAGCCTGAACTGCATAGCAAGACGCTGTCTCAAAAAGACCACCCCAAACACTCTTGCCATTATTAAATGAAATTAATCTATGCTGGTATCTACTATGCAAAAGTAAACAGTATTAGTAACTATATTTCTTCAGATTTTCTTTAATAATATCACATTTTAATGTGAATTTTTAAAACACGTGATCATTAATTTAAAGAGGAAAAACTGCAATCAATTCCAAAAACTAGAATTAATGTAGAAAACCTTATGAAATGTGACAAAAAGAAATATGTAGGAGGGTCAACAAAAGGACTAAAGACAGAACTCAGCGCATTTTCCTGTTGCTAGCCCCTTGACGTTGGTGCAGGTATGACGTGTCCGATAGAGGAACTGCATCAAAGGCAATTCGGCGATGTGTATGAAAATTACACGGGCAAAATCTTTTGACCCAGAAATTCCACTTCTAGGAATGTATTCTGCTGGTAGATAAACCTCTGTGAGATGAGGTAGGTACAAATTATTTATTTTAGTAACCTGTTAAATGTAAGAGATCAGAAACAACTTGATGCTCATCAATAGGAAAACATATCTAAAGTGTACATTGCAATTGTCAGTGTCAATTATATGCATATATTTTAGCTAGCATCTGTTCTGAAATAATGGCATTTGTTCACAGTGCCATTAGAAGGATAAAGCATTTCTCTCCACACGGTTCTGTGGAGGATCTCCAAGGTAGATAGGAGCACAGAGCGCAGGCACTGCACCTGTGTTTACAGGGTCACATGCAGTGTTTTGCTTATTAATAATGTTCACTGCTTTTGATTCGTTGATGCAGAACATCTGGAAAATGAAAAATACAAAACAAATGGACATAATTTATAATTTTCTTTTGATGTCTTTCCTGTGTGTTCACATGCGCTTTTGTGTGATGTGCATACTGAACATATAATTTTGTATTCTAGTTTTCATACTTCACAATTTATCAGCAATACTTTTTCATGAAATTAAGATATAGCCAAAGTGTACACTAAAGGCCGGCCAAATACCTCAGCAGACTAAAGCACCTGCAAGCAGGCACAGAGGCCAGGGGTTTGATCCTGGCAGGCACAAGGCCCCAGGTTCAATCCCTGGTACCACACACCATGCCACACACCTGTAATCCCAGCGCTGCGGAGGCTGAGACAGGAGGATCACTATGTGTCCAAGTTGTGTATCGAGACCTCAAATAAATAAAATATTTTTTAAAAGAAAGAACTACTTATTTAAAAACATATTTTATAACCACCCAGAACTATTGAATCCCTTTGGTTTTAATAAGATTCACTTAGCTGGGCATGGTGGCACACGCCTATAATCCCAGGACTCGGGAGGCTGAGGCAGGAGGATCAGTGCAAGTTTGAGACCAGCCTGGGCTACAAAAGTGAGCTCAAGGCCAGCCTGAACTGCACAGCGAGACCCTGTCTCAAAAAGACAAAAACAAAAACAAATAAGATTCACTTGATTCTTTCTCTCTCTCTCTCTCTCTCTCTCTCTCTCTCTCTCTCTCCCTCCCTCCCTCCCTCCCTCCCTTCCTTCCTTCTTTTCTTCTCCTGTGCTGGGGATCAAACTCAGAACCTTGCATTTGCCAGGTAGTTGTTTATGCTATTGAGCTATCTTTCTGGCCTTCCTTTGATTTCTTTCACTTTTTCAGATATACAGTCAGATAAATAGCAAAATAATTTGCCTTCTTCCAAAACATGTAGATTTTATTTTATTTTCTCACTTCATTGTTTTGGATACTCCATCCAAAATCAAATAACAATGGTGCGATGACTGACATTTTAATACTATACAACAGTAGCAGTAATATACATAGGGTATTTAAAGTACACATCATATTTCAGATATAATAAAAATCGTGAATATGCTGAACATAAACACATACAGGTCTGTACCTTTACTTAGTACCTTAGAGTTATTTTGTAAGCAATTACAGTGATAAAGTTTTTTGATTGGAGGCTGAGAAAGGATAAAAACCGTTGCCATATTTTGGGAAAATAAACCTTGTTTCTAAAGATATATTCACTAAGCCCCAGTGGAAACTTTCTGTCTGTAGACTTGGTGGGAATGAAAGTCCAGAAGGGTATTAGAGATGTGCTCATCGAACAAAGATCAGAGAACTAGAAGGAAAGCTCTGAAGCTTAGCAGCCAAAACCCACCTGGTCTTCTATTGATCACTTGCTGCATTAATTAGTGGATGTGGTAAAGGAGGCTGAACAAGAGCTACTACTTTCCGATACCCAGAGCTGACTACCCAGTGCTTGGACAATAGTACCTGCAGCCAGAGAGTCCTCGGCAGTTTATCTGAAGATTCATTACCAGGGTCTGGAGCGTCTCTTGATTTCTTTATCAGAACCAGGGTGGTTTGGTTAGGCCTTAGAACACTCTAAGGAGTCGGTTTCTTTCTTTTTTTTTTTTTTTTTTTAATGTATTTTGTGCAGGGTCTCACTGCACAGCTCTGACTTATAATAATCCCTCTGTTTTCAGGCTCCCCGGTGCTGGGATTACACGCGTGTGCCACCACACCTGGTCTCCTGGTTGCCAGCTCTGTGCACCTGGGTGCAGGACCATCACAGCATGTGGTGCCAGGGATAGAACTTCAGTCCCTGTGTGACCCTTGGTCCCCTTGCTTTCCTAATCAGGCACTTAGTCCACTTAGCTATCTCACTGGCTCTAACGAGTCATTTTGAAGGCTCTTTTGGAACAGGTGCTTCAGCCTCTAATTTTTTCCAACTGTCGTTAGTGTAAAAGAAGATCACCTTAGTCTGAGTAGAGTCAGAGTTCTCATCTCGTCTTGGAAATTTTACGAAGTAGAAAAGAATTAGCTGCAACACGCTGCCATGCGCTTGCACTGGCCTGAAGATGATCCCTGTTTCTCACTGCTGCCTTCCTACATAGCAGATTACTAGGTGAGGAACTATCTTAGTTACTTTGCTCATGGCTGGGACAAACACCTGATGCCCAAGGTCAAAGGAGGAAAGGTTTATTTGAGCTCACAGTAAGCAGAAGGTTCAGTCCACAGTCAGCTAGCTCCAAGGCAGAGCAGTCCATGGCAGCAGGCAGCAGCCGTGAAGCCAGCATGCCTTCCTCTGAGCCTTCAGTTCTACCCAGGCCATACATGTGCCATTCCCTCTTGGGGCAGGGCTTCTGTTATCTACACCTAGCGCTAGAAGAAACCCATTCAGTTATCATATGATAATTCTAGTATCACACGCCCTGACGCAGCCTCTAGCACCCCTGTTACAGCCGCCTTATAGGTCCCACCTATAAGCACATGAGGTTTTTTTGGGGGGAGCTATAACAGGGACATGCCCCAGGAAGGGTGACAACTCTGAATAAGGCTGGATCTCTTACACGGTGAAGAGTCCTTAGAAGACAGATCTTGACCTCTGACATCAAGTTCTTTTGGCCTTTTATTTTTTAACACAGTTGCAAATGTCATTGGACACACAACTGAACTACTAGGCTGCCGGCATTGTGCGAGTGTCACAGGAAGTAGGAGGAGGCTGCGTGGAGTCTTCACATTACCACCTGTACGGGTCCCCTACTAAAGCACTGATGCCTTATCTGCACTCCTAGAATGATAGCCTCCAGAAAGCTTGGAGAAAGCCCATATGGCAAGGGTTGCTTGGGTACATGCTCCTGGAGTGGCAACTGAGAATTTAGGATGACTTGTATTTTATACATGTCCTTCTTAGCTGAGTGTGAAGCGAAGCAGTCTTTGGATCAGACAAGCGATAGGTTCAAAGCCTCCCTTACCCACAAATCACTTCAGAGTGTGCCATCAGCCGCCTGTAACTGATCCGAACACAGCTAATCTAGCAGTCCGAATGGTTCTTTGTCAAAGGGTTAGCATAATTATCACTGGGTAGCAAGGTCGACTAATTTTTATTTTTTCCTTGGTAAAATGAGTTCTAAGACTTTTCTACCAAAAGTAACTATGGCTGCTTTTACAACTGTGAAAATATATATTTATTTTCTATGAATTTGTTACACTATGCAGCCCAAACTTATAGTGATCCTCCTGTCTTCAGCCTCCCCAACACTGGGATCACAGGACTCAGTGGCCAGCTCAGTGCACCCATGGGCAGGGCCAGCATGGCACATGGTGGGTGGGGATCGGAACCTGGTCTCTGCACTGGCCTAAGGCGAGTGCTTAATCTTCTGGAAATGTTTTATTTTTTGATAGCGTTAGTTTTACACAGATGCATATATTTGTCAAAACTTACTGAATGTATGCATTTTACTGTATGAAAATTATAGTTAAGTTTGCATTTTAAAGACTCTAAAACAAATAAATACAAAATAAAAAAGAATGTTAACTTCTTGAGAAACCAGCAGCAGAGCACTGCACAGACGTGGGGCGTGACTGATAGTTCGCACATCCACGAGAGGCCCACGCAAGGTAGGACACAGCTGCTGAGCCTTCCCAAGCTTTCAGTGGTACAAGCTGCCCAAGGAGGCATGTGTGCTACAGGCTCACAGTGCAGGGGCAGGAGAACAGAGATGGAAAGCTCACCCGCCTGAGGATGTTTCTGGGCCAACAGGGCAGTGGCCTCTGGGACTTATCTCCACAGGCTCCTTGCAGGAGGGCCTCTCCACCCGAGCTGAGGAAGACCCCATTCTGTTTGCAGCAAAGTCTAATGAAGTCCCTCAAGGTGCGACCTTTCATACACAGACCCCTAGAAATTTTGAACTAAAAGAAAAAAAAAAATCTGCTCACATACCTAGTGCTTTTATCTAGACCTACTTTGAAGTATAATGTAATCAGTCCGCTTTTGATCTAAGACTTTTATTTTGTCTAGCAATATACTTTAAGGGCTTGCTGGGTGTGGTGGCAGGTGCCTGGAATCCAGCAGTGGGGAGGCTAAAGCCAGGAGGATCACTATTAGTCTGACCCTGTACCAAACACACACACACACACACACACACACACACACACACACACAATCTGTTTTATTTTGCTAGAAGGTTCTCTGTGCCCCTAGAGACCCAGTGCTCCTCATATCTAAGTCCTTGGCCCAAGCAACCCCCTGGGAATAACATCCACGAAACACAGGATGAACTCTCCTCTCCTCCAGTTTCAAACCCATGACATTATGCCGCATGCTCCTTTTTGGACCTGTTTTCTTTCCCTTACCATCCTGTCTTCGGGATTCATCCACGCTAGTTTGTTTTATGGCTAAGTACTTAACAAAATCAAAGAACTAAGATAATTACCTTCCCAAAAGAAAAGACCCCATCAAAAGCTGCGCAGCTGCAGTGAATCGACACTTCTCAGATAAAGTACAAATGGGGACAATAAATATATAAAAAAATCAGTTTCTCTGGCCATTAAAGAAATGCAAATTAGAACAACATGGGTTCTATGTTCCTCCAGAAAAAAATGGCAATCGTCAAACAACCAGATAGATAATAACAAGTGCCAGTGAGGCTGCAGGGCGAGAGGAGCACGTCTGTATCAGTGGGCGTGTAAGCTCGCACAGCCAGTATGGGAATCAGTGTGGGGATTCCTCAGCAAGCTAAAGCTAGAAATCCCATTGGGCTCACTATTTCCCTTCCAGATAGCTGCCCCCAAGCATTCCGGACGCCATGTTACTGTGATACGTGCATGCCCGTGTTGACAGCACCACAAGCACAGTGCGTAAGCCAGCAAAGGAATGAGTACAGAAAATGAATCTCTGTACAATGGAGTGTGTGCAGTTATGCCATCCAGAGGGATAAGCTGGAGTCATTTTAGGAAAAACAAATGCCCCCGGGACCATCACATCAAGTGAAATACGACACACAAGCCGAAGCATGGCATGAAAGAGGAAAGATAGCTAATAGGACGTAGGGAAGTAGACCTTTTCCAAATGCAAAGGAGATCAAGAGATGGAGGGGAAGCGGAGGGCATAGAATAGAGCTGAGGGATGTCACAAGCGCACAGCGGTTCCCCAGGAGCAGCGTGGTCACTAGGTACTGCAAACGTGTACTAATAGAAAAAAATGGATAAAGAAGAAAAAACACATCGTATTAGAAATTAACGAGAAGTTGTGTTTGGGACCATAGTGCCTTCATGTAGCCATCGGTCTCTCCCCCTCCCCCCAGTACCGGGGGTTGAACTCAGAACCCTGCGCTTGCCAGGCAGGCAGGCGCTTATATTACTGAGCTCTCTCCCTGGCTTCATCATCTATTTTTTGAACCATAAATTTATTCCTCATTGAACAAACCGCTTTCTAATGCCTTGAATGTGTCAGGCAGCGTGGCAGCCACTGGTGGGTGAAGTGTAAGCTGTACACTTGCTGCAGGGCCTCTGTGCTGATTTTGAACTTGGGAACAGAGATCACTTGGGGTGAGGTTCAGCAGTCTTTCTACTTTGATATTACAGTGTAACAACTGCGTGAGTCAGTGTTACACTTACTAATGTGGCCAGGCACCCAAAGCCTTGGCGTTTTTTTGTAGGCTTCATGAGTGACATGCTTTGTTCCACAGAATCTTTTGTAATAAGTAAGATGGCTGTTGTTACAGTGTCTATGTCCCCCAAGAGCTTCGTGCAGCCGTGGCGGGGCTTCTGCAAGATGACTACAGTATGGGAAGCCACACTGACTTGCTGTTAGGAGACAGGGCTGGTGAGAAGCGAGTCATGGGGGCAGGGTCTGGTCTCTCTCCCTGGGCCCCCCTTTCCCTCTGCGTCCTACCTTCCAGGAACGAAAGGCAGGATGGATAGAAGCATTCAAGGAGATGGGTACACTCTTAGCCCTGTTGTGAGCGCGGCAAGGCGCGTGCCGTCTACACAGCCCTCTGCCATGCTGTTTCTTCTTCAGAGCCAGTCAGTCATGAACTGAAACATGGACGGATGAGACGTTTCCTCCTATCAGCAGTGGCAGAGAAAGTGACTAGGACATCTGCCCCAGCCAAGATCACATGCCCATATTCCAGGCAGGAAGAACTAGAGGAAAAGTTTATATTGAAAAAGGGGGGAGAGTTGCTTCCAGTGACAGCTGTCACCAGAAGACAGCTTCTTAGCCCCCTTGTGTTTTACGAGCTAGAACTGGAACATGTGACATCTGCGGTTGGGAGAAAGCGAACGAGGGTCTCAAAAAAGCAGTGCGATGTCGTGCTTGACCGATGTCGTGCTTGACGCGTGTGAATCGTGGCTCAGCGCCCCAGGCTGACGCACGGTCCTGGCCAACAAAAGGAAGGTTCTGATGACAGGAAATCGGGAAGAAGTACCTGCTGGCTCCTCACAGTCCTGCCTGTGTGGAGCCTCCAAGTGACTCTGGCACAGGCACGGCCAGGTAGGCCAGGAAGGTAGGGAGAGAGGAAGCATTCTTGCTGATGGGTGCAGCTGTGCTTTACCCACATGAAGACCTCTGGAGATGTCTGCAAGTGTCAGCCAATGGGTACATTTACGCTTGTCAACAAATTAATTCTGGCTCACAAAGTTGTAATTATGTACTTTATCCCACTAATTATAAAACAAGATACAACAGCCAGCATGCATGGGCTCCCTGCCAAAGGACTCTCTCAGGCCCCCATAGTGCCTTGGCGAAACATAGTGTCCGCCGCCGAGAGCTGGAGTCGGCTGCACTTTAGCTGGATGCCCCAGTCGCGCTTGCAGGGCCTCAGCAGATAGAACGACTCACCTGCGAGTCTAGCCTACATTCTAGGGGGACGATGAAAACCCTCCTTCTCCCAAAATACCAGGACATCCGAACAATTTCACATAAATATGATTCAGACAACATTAGTTTAGAACTAGAGCTGAGAGCCAGGCTCAAAAACTATGCCTTCTAGCACTTTAATTTTTTTAAGAGAATAATAATTTTAAAAAAACAGTAAAAAAAATAGAAATAATATAGAATTTCACTAAACAAAATAATAGAAACTCAGCAATGGTTGTTACATTACATATGGTTGCCTTCAAATTAGTTGCTCAGATTACCAGATAGAAGCATGCAAAATTGCTCAGAAAAAGATTTTAAAAATTAAAAAGCACAGAGAAAACAAATTAAGCACTAGCTATTCCTTTCCCAGCAGAAATCAGCAGCGCAACGATCCGAGCTGCCCGTGTATGGACACACGTTTTTTCCCTCCCCGCTTTCCTTTCGCTTTTTCCTCGCTCCGGTTGTTCCCACCCCCTGAACAGTTGCTTTCCCTTTCAAGGATCTGTTGTACTTTTCAGATTTTGTTTACTCTTTCGGGGTTCTACACCGGGGAGACAGTACAATGTTTACTCAGTGGGGATCCTAGTAAATACTTTCCTAGACTTTGGTATTCTCAACCCAACAGGGTGAACAGGTTCCCCGGGCCTTCCCCTGGGACATTCCTACCGCAGCAGGCTCATCGGAGTAAGCCAATCAGACGCCCGGCTTCTGCCAACCTGAAGTTTGTAAGCGAGTGAAGCTACTCACTGCTTTGTTTAGAAGTCAGGGTCCTGATCAGAACTGGGTCCCACGAGGACCCCTGGAGCTTTCTAGCAATGCAGATCAACTACTTCCAGCCCTGGATGGGATTCCCAGATCCCAGAGTTACAGTTTGGTCTTCACGTCATCGTGACATCCTGCCTCCCACCCCCATGGCACCTAACATAACGAAATTCCCCTATTATAGACAGTCATAGAAGCTAATCCTGCTATGTGGAACATTCATCGTATTTGTATTTTTATGTGTGATTATATGGTTATTGGCGATTCATTGCATTAAACCATTCGCTTTATAAGCAAGGGTTTTTATCTATTTTTATTCATCATTTGCATATCCTGCCTTGAGCCCAAAGTAGGGACTTAATATGTCTTCACTGTATGAAAAAAAAGCGCTGGGAAGCTCTATCTCCTGGGGGTGAAATGATATCAACAGAAACCTGGGTTTCACCCTTGTTCCCCTAGTGCTCCTAGGTACCTAAGGAACCCTATTAGGGAATCTCTAGAAGATTCTTGAAAAGCCTGTAGTGCAAGATGGCTGGCTCTTCGTTCCCACTCATAGGGATGCTAAGGCCTGATTATATAGAGGCAATGTCCAGAAAACAAATGCTTTATTACTTGCAGCAACATAATATCAACACTGGGACAGTTTCTTTCTGTTCTCCCTAGAAATGACTTCACCCAGTGAAGCTCCATATCCATGAAGATAATATCCTGTGAATCCTCATAGAAAGTAGAACCCTACTTGGTCTAATCACAAAGTAAATGTATCAGCTCTACCATACCCATTTTCACCTTTTTAGTGATAGGTTAACTCTCTTTCCTGAATCTCAGCCTTGAGAATTGGTTGAGAAGTCTCAATTTCATTTATTTATTTATTTTATTTAGAGGTGTTGGAAGTCAAGCTAGGGCTTTTCTCACAGTAGGTGACTGCCCTACCACTGAGCTACACCCAGTCTTTAATATGTTGAGGAAAGTTTCCAATGTGACCAGACCTTTCTTCGGGGAAAAATGTCCATTTCACTTCCTATGGATTTTCTTCTTTCTGTTGAAGTTCTTTGAAGCAATGTTTTATTTTTTCAATGTTCCTATAACATCTAGCAAAACAGTTGACAGACCCTTGAAGCAGTTTCTTTTGGTTTTATGAGACAACGTCTTGCTACATAAATCAGGCTGGCCTTGAACTCAGCATAGTCCAAGTTGGCTCAAATTTACAACCTCCCTTCCACCTTGGCCTCCCAAATGCTCGGATTATAGGAACCTGTAACATGCCCAGGTGGATGCAAAATTCTTCCCTGAGCGATAACCAAGTATCGGAGGTGCTGGGACACTTGCCATGTGTGCTAACGTGAGAGGATGCTCTCCTTTTCTGGAGAGGAGTGGAGACGCTGCATGAGCTTCTGTCACCAGTCTTTACCGCATTGCATATATGTCACAGACGCTTTATAAATACATGACCTGTCTAGCATATCCTGGGGCATGGGCACATGACCATATCTATGTCGTTTTCATTCCCTGTCCTCCCCTCTCCCGCCCTGCACCCCAGATCCCATTTCCACCCTCTTGTTTTCGTTCTCTGTGGCCAGGGGGGGGCATGGAAACGACTGGCCCTCACTCTTCCACATCTGCTTTCCCTCCACCCCCCCGGCCTCTCGGTCCCGCTTCCACCTGCACAGCATCTGTCTCCCTGTTTCCTTTGGTCAGCCTTGTACCTCGTTCTGTGTACTCTGGGTTTCTCCTAGGAGGGCGGCCCCACCTCAGCGTGGGAGGCAGATTTCCCTCACCGCGCGTGTTCTCAAGGGGCGTCCTCGCCCTACAGATGCCGCGAGCCTGTCCTCCTGTAGAGCGGCGTTCCACCACGTACAGACACCACGTCTTCCGATCCACGGACTGCAGCCGGTACTGAGGTGGGAGCTGTGATGCTGTGAGGGCTGTGCGGACGCCGGTGGGCGTGGGCTGCTGCGACGTGGTGTCTTGAACTCTTTCGGGAAGCTGCCTTGGAGATCGGCTGGGTCAAATGGGGTTTCTGTGGTTGGCCTTTTGAGAAATTTACATGCCAATTTCCACAGTGGTTGTACTAGTTTACATTCCCTCCAGAAATGCAGGATGGTTCTTTCCCACTGTAACCTCACCAGCATGTACTATTTGATCTTTTTAAATTCAAAAATTTATTTATTTATTTATTTGGGACAGGGTCTTATTGTGCAGCTTGGACCCACTGTGGTCCTCCTGTCTCAGCCTCCCCAGCCCTGAGCTCACAGCTATGCGCCATCACACCTGGTTTTAGTGGCTGGTCCAGCATGCCTGAGGTTCTGGGACCAGGACAATGTGTGGCACCGTGGACTGAGCATGAGTCCTTGTGCTTGCCAGGCAGGCCCTTAGACCTCCGCACTATCTCTCTAGCCCTGTTACTTGATTTCTTGGTCATACTTTTTCTCTCTGGAGCAAAATGAAACATCAATGTCATTTCCCTTTGCATTTCTTCACTGGCCAGTGACCATGAGTATTTTTTTCCCGTGTATTTAATGGCACTTGTATTTTTTTATCAAATAAATAAGATCACCTCACGTAAGGCCTGTGGAGGACTCAGCCAACTAATAAACAAAGCAGTGGCTGATAGCCTTGAAAGCTGGTGATTTTTAGTTGGAATAAAGTCCTGCAGTTGACTGATGAATAAAGAGGACGCAAAGAAGAAACTGCAGAGAGAAAGCCTTTTCCTCAGCCGTTATCTGTGAAAGGGAAGCGACAAACAGAAGAAGGAACAGCTCACCACAAGTTGTATTTCTTTCTTTCTAATATACAACATACTTGACAATGCCCAAATGTCAGAAGTGCTAGGGAGCAGGAAATGGGTGTCCAGAGCCTGGGATAAGATGATGATCACTTTTTCTGTTGTGAAAAAAAAGCGGAGGAAAGGGCTGGGCATAAGCTGGCTTCCGGAAGTAATCTGAGCAAGTTACCGTCTTTGGGTTTCTTTTCTCTGAGAAAGTGGTATCACAAAATAATCTTGAGGTACTCAAAATGTGTCCTAGTTCTCTAAAACCATTTGCTACAAACTTAATGATAGCTATCATTTCTTCAGTTCTCCAGGATTGAAGGCTGATAGGTCTTTGAATAATAAATTGTGGAAACCTCATAAAATGAATTCCTTTATTGGAACTCATAAAATAATTTCTGATGGATTGATTGCTGACTTTATTCTCTCTGGGTTTGGAGAATTCAGGAAAATACACATTTTTTACATTCTGCAAAGAATTAAATATTGATAGAAATGAATGCTACTTCTCTCTATGAACAGGCAGCAAATCCTGAAGGAATGAAAATTATGTCTTGTGAAGAAAGACCCAGAGAAAACTGGTGGTGGAAATCCAGACATTCGTGGCTAATGTTCATTTTGTAATTATTCTAGGGACAGAAATTATAGTGGCTACAAAAATGATTCTACTCAAGTATTTAGTTTCTAAAAATTGGTATTACAAATATATGTAATTTATTGAGTTCTGCAAGGAACACTATAGCTGTAATCATATTAACAGTTGACCTCACTTTGAACAGTCTTGATCTATAGAGCACTAATATAAAATAACTGTCATGGTCAACTAAACTACTGTCGTGTGAAGGTAAGATTTTCTAAGTATTCGCAAGCGCCTTGCTAATGAAGTCTCATATATGTTACTGGCTCTTTCTGGTCACCAGGGCACATTCAGCTGACTATCTAAAGAGCACAGGCTACAATGTGTAATTCCAGGGCCTCTTTCTGGTGCTACTTGCAAATCATCCCACCTCATTAGACAGACTATAAATATCCCTTCAGTTATTTCTTTGTATTATCTTACATCTGCCCACCTCAAAACTGGAACACTTTTCTGTCCAGTCAAGCAATTTCAAAATATATTTCAACAATAACTTTTAAAATTCAAACCTCAAAAACCTTTCATACTACTACAGCTAGCCAGATAGCTCAGTGGACTAAAGCGCCGGCTGAGGCAGGCACAGGGACTGCAGTTCGATCCCTCATGTGCCATGACTGAGCATGGTGGCGCACGTCTGTAATCCCAGCACTTGGGAGGTTGGAAACAGGAGCAGGATCACCAGGAGTCCAATCTGTGTAGTGAGACCCTGTACTGAATACATTTGAAGAAAAAACCTTTTCATACTATTTGTACATTTCCATAGTACAAAAATTTAAAGAGTTATAAAACGTTTTCAACTTTTCTTAAAATGAAGATCTATTATTATAATAAATGTAATATGTTGCCAAGTTTAAAATAAAACCAGGCTCCTTGTTTAAGAGTCTGCGTATGTCAACAGTTCAATTTTATAATGCCTCTTACGCAATGCAAGGCACCCCATAGACGATTACTGTCAGCATCCGAACAATGTGTGGGAAAAGTGCTATTGATTTGATTTGTAACTGCACCTTTCTTTCTTTCTTTCTTTTCTTTTTTTTTTTTTTTGTCTTTTTGAGACAGGGTCTCGATGTGCAGTTCAGGTGGCCTTGAGCTCACTTTTGTAGCCCAGGCTGGTCTCGAACTCGCACCAATCCTCCTGCCTCAGCCTCCCGATCTTTCTTTTTTCTTTCTTTCTTTCTTTCTTTCTTTCTTTCTTTCTTTCTTTCTTTCCTTCTTTCTTTCTTTCTTTCTTTCTTTCTTTCTTTCTTTCTTTCTTTCTTTCTTTCTTTCTTTCTTTCTTCTGTGGCACTCAGGACCCTGAACTTGCCAGGCAAGCATTTATTCTATTGGGCTATCTCTCCAGCCCTTGTAACTGCACTTTTGAATTTAAAAAATAAGAGCAAAATAAATGCTGCTCTATCAATACAATTACATGTCAAACTGTAAACAATTTTAAAATATTTGTTGTTTGTAAGATGAAATGAAGACTTGCTTTTAGCAAGTCTTTGTTGAGCACTGCCTGCATGCCAAGTACTGTTTGGGGATTTAGAGTCACATATGAAAAGTATAAAAATGATTCCTACTTTTCCACTTTCATAAAGCTTATGTTTTATCTTAATCGTATAAGAAAACACGTAAAACAGCAACAAAATATTGTAAAGGTGCTGATGCCCCAGAATCTAGACTGAGAAGGAGCTCACCAATCCCAAGGTCACCAATATGACCTTGTGTCACATTCTGACCTCTCTGAAATCAGTCACATTGTACAAGGTGGTCAGGCCAAGAAGCCATAGACAGAAGCTGTCACTCAATGCCCACAATGCAGCAAAACTTGGAGAACGAGCATGGCTAGCTCAGAAGAAAATTCCAGATTCACTGACAAGCACATCCTTTTCATTCTTTTTATTATGTACAAAGGAAATAAAATTCAGAGCATTTAAATCACTCATCCCAAACCACAAAGCAGGGCAGAAAGAGTCCAGGTCTATGTGCCGTTTTCATTCTCCTTCTAGCAGGTGTTAAGGTGAGGCAGAGATGGATGTGAGGGCGATCTGGCTGCGACCTCTGATCGCCAGGGTTGATTCGGCTGATCTGGCTGGCTAGGCAGGTGTCCCCTTCCTCCCTCAATGATCCATGTGCATCCCTTCTGAAGCTGCACGTTCAGTCAAAGAGGACAACCACCCCTGAGAGAGGAGGACCGTTCCTCAGTCGAGGGAATACGAGTAGCTGTGCTCCCCTGCTAGCACCTCCAAACAAGCTCTCAAGGTGAGGCAGAGATACCATGGAAGATACCTAGGTACACATAGGTACGTCTATGGCTCTATTGCTGTGACCATGGACAGGAAATGTCCTCCTCTGTCTTGCTTACTATGTTAAAACAGCAATTGAATAAGCTTCAGTGTTCCCACAGGTATGAAAATAATGTCTGTGCAAGACTTACTGGAGGTTGGCGAATGCTGTGCGCTCCGTGAATGCCAAGTATTGAAGATCAAACACTATGTTTGGTAGAATATAAAGTATCTCCAATTCACCCACAACTAAGTGAGGCCCACATCTAGGTGTATGAAGTACTGGGAGGCTGAATAAACTGCTAAAACGTTTCAATTAATTAATATAATAATAACTTCCACCTTGACACTGCTTTGTCCAGATACTTTACCAGGAGCTTACTAGACTTTCCTGCAAGAAGCCATACAAAGAACAACGCAGGCCACCCATGTCCATTACACACTTCAATGTCTGTAAATGCATGTATGAGCACAATCTTGGACCAGCACGGCACTTACCACAGTTGTCACCGCAGTTCAGAAAGATACTCAAAAAAAAAAAAAAAAAAAAAAAAAAAAAAAAAAAAAAAAAAAAAAAAAAAAAAAAAAAAAAAAAAAAAGAAAGAAAGAAAAAGGAAAGATACCCAAGGAAAAGAGACTTCCAGAAGCACTTAAGAAAGTAATGAGAGCAATGGGACAAACGTGAGGTGGAGAGATGTGGAGGACCGCCATGCAGCTCCCCTCGAAAGAAGAGCGACTCTCCATGGGACTGAGCCTGTCCCTGTTGCCTCAGATTGGAATGTACGGAGCTGGCTAGGACTTCTCATTCTCCTCTCAACTGGCCTTAAGCAGTGTGTACTGGTCTAGCTGAGGTGCTGGTGGCAATTTCTGAAGATGGTACACGTGTTTCGCCGACAACAGGACAAAGAGCCAATGCTCCACAGTGTCAGCTGGGATCGAGCCTCAAGATAGAGACCATGACTTCCTGGGGCTTGAAAGATTACACATCAGAGCTGAAGCATCAGACCCCCAAAGTATTAGATACTATCTCAGTAGCATCATGCCAATTACTTCCTCTGCATATCCTCTCTGAATATGGCGGAAGTGAATGCAGGCCTCCTGCCTAGCCCAGCTCACAGTGCTCACCTTCTTCCCACAATTCCCTTTCACAGGCACTCTCCCTTCTCCAATGAATAGGAATGCAGCCCTGGGTTGCTCTCTTGGTTCCAGAAAGCCATCTTCATGGCTGGACTTGGGGCCCCTTGGCTCCCCAATAATTATATATATATATATATATATATATATATATATATATATATATGTCCTATATATATGTCCTAGTGTCTTAGTTATCGCCATGGGTTGTGCTACAAGTGGTAAGTTGCAATTAACTTGGTGGAATTCCAATAATGTGGTTTTAGGATTGTA
Source organism: Myocastor coypus (assembly GCA_004027025.1). NCBI lineage: Eukaryota > Metazoa > Chordata > Mammalia > Rodentia > Myocastoridae > Myocastor > Myocastor coypus. The sequence continues at coordinate 157,625 of PVJA010000248.1, forward strand.
AGTTTAGACTTGGGCCAAGACAAGAATCAGAAAAGGGCTCCAACAGAGGGAAGGTTATTTTAAGAAAGATTAACAGCAATGTCTTTTACTATTATAAAAGGGTTACAGAAGGGTTTCTTGTTGTGTATTTAGGACAGGATCTACAGGGTGTCACTACACAGATCCGACTCATAGTGATCCTCCTGTTTTCAGGCCTGCCAAGCACTGGGACTGCAGGTGCGCACCCTGCCCAGTCTCAGTCGCCATGCTGGGGATGGAACCCTGGTCGCTGCATCTGCTGAGCTATCTGGCAAGTCCTAAAAGTTTTAAAAAATTAAATATTAACTGTGTATTTCAATCACTTCTTGTATAGTACACACACATACAAGAAACAAGTTCCCGAGGTTAAAATCTGCCACGCAGAAGCAATTTGGTTAAAGATAAGTTCATAGCTCTTCATTGTAGTATTTACTTATATGAAGGCACTTTCTCATCCACTTCCTACTCAGTACTTTGCAATTGGTATGTAACTGTAAAAAGAAATCCAAAGTGCTAATTTTGCTACTTTCTGTCCAACTAATGGGGTGTTCAGAAAAGGGGTAACGGTCTACATTTCTCTCCCCTTTAAACCTCATGTTCTTCAATTCGGAGAGTTTACATAAAAATCCAAACTACACAGTAGTATTATGTAGAGTCAGCTTGCTTTACATATTAGGTTATATATTTTGTTTCTCTAAGTCCTGACTGTATTTCTCAATTCCACTCATTACACACCTCAGCCAGGTAACCGTAGCTTCAACTGAGACTCTGAATCTAGGTATAGTTAAGTGCTTAAAAGACAACTTTAAATAACAGGAAGAGTTAATCAATCAGCTCACACTCGTTCTTGTTTCACTGGATGATAAAACCTAAAGGAAAACTTGCAGAGGGGAAACTCAAAACTCACACACCCAGAAGCATGCAGAAGCTTCGGGAAAGTAGCGCCTTATTGCGAACAACTCTGATGTCTTCCTGTTGCACCTAACTGCATAGCGGCAAAATCCAAGAGTTTTCTGAGTATTTTTAATCTCATTCCTTATAAGAAAGATTTTGTTTAAAAAGCGCCAATACCTCCCCATGTAAACCTTAAGGAAAATGATCACCTGATTCAACTTCTGAGCTTTGTTAATTCTGAAACAGCATTAGCACAGCTTGCTTATATCTGAATTGTTGTTAACTACCCTGTTCTGTATCCATCCTAGATATTTTCTAGGACCAAGGTCTAGCTTGGACAGATGAGACTGGTCGCGTGCAGGTGGATCAGCAGTAGAAAAGTCTTTATTACGACCAACGCCTATATCTCAGCTGAAAGGATAACGACAAGGACTCAGTGGGGCTGTCAGCTCAAGTGTGCACGTCCAGAAAGACCCGAGGTTCGCCCCGGGAGGCTCCCGCGCACCCCTCGTCTCTCCACTCCAGCCTCCGGCCCGCCCCCTCCTCCCGGGACACCGTCGACCTGCACGCCCTGCGGCAGGCTGCGGAGCCAAGGGAGCAAAACCTCAGCTCAGAGACGGGGCTGGGTGAGAGGTGGCACCGTGGCGACAGTGGCCACTTCTGGAGGGACACTGAGCCAGTGCGCTGCAGGCAGCTACAGCCTGCCGAGCTGTTTCGGGGCACCCCGTCGCCCGGACGCGTCATCCTTTCGGGCTTGAGGCCCCTTCTGAAAGCCGGAGCGCGGAGCACGGCTGGGAAACCCTAGCCTCGCCCTCCATCGCGAGTCTTCGCTAGGAGCAGCCGCGACACTCGCATCCGGGTATTCGACTTCGACGTCCCTGGGCACCCGGAAGTGACGCACGCGGAAGGATTCGCGTCGGTCAGAGGGCGACTGAGGTCAAGGGGCGCCCGGAAGCGAAAGCAGGGGGCTGCGGGAGGGGCGCGGTGGGCCCGCCCAGTGCGTTGCTGCGGGTCCAGCGTTGTGTTCGGCAGCAGATGGGGCCGTTTTATCTTTTCAGCAACCCCAAGAGGCAGAAGCTGTGATTATTGTGGGGAAACTAAGGCACACCTAAAAGAGGGCAAGGACTTGACAAAGCTGGGCCAGCCCAGACCCAGCGTCCTCCGGCCTAGTTGCATTGTGGGAAGCCCAAGTCGCCGGAGTGGGTGTCCTGCTATGTCACTCCAGCAAATATTGAGTTCAGCTCACCCTCCTGTTGGCCAGGAAATGTAAAGCCCCACCCACTGCCACCGTGATGCTTAGGAAAGACAGCTGTTTATTTTACCGTTCATACAACCAGGCTTGGTCCTCTGATGTCGGGAATCCAGCCTAGGGCTCTGTGCTGGAATATGGTTTTAAGCGGTTTGTTTCAGACCAAAAGCTTCATCCTCCATCCCCATGCTTCACCTCCTTAAACAGGGACACAGAAGAAATGCAGTGGGAAGACAGATGAGAAAAAAAGGACAGGATCAGCGGAAGAGGTGGAGTAACAACAAGAAGAAGCTACCTGAGGGTTGCGTCTGCGTTGGAACTCCAAGGTAGTATGGAGCAAGCAAGCTTCGTATCAGAGTCCTCGCACAGCCTGGTTGTCCACTAAAGGGTAGATGTACAAGTGCTGTACCCGTTCCTGCTCGCAGAGCCAGCACCCGCGATAACGTTCCCAGAATTCACCTTGGAGTTCGTATTGTAACAAAGATTGGGTATAGGTGAACGATGAGTGTCAAGTAAAGTTCCATGTTCTACCTGGTGTTCTGGCTTGCTGTGCTGTGCGTTCATGCCATGCCGAGGAGCGTAACTGGATACCGAGCTGGACATTTGACCTGTAGCATTACAATGCAGCAACTCAAACACCAGAAGTAGCTGTTAACAAAAATGCACATTTTCAAAAGAAGTATCTTTCTCTTAGTCTAAATCCTCTGAGAAAGTGTTAGAATGAAATTAGCTGTGAGGGAATCGTATTAGAAAAACATTTGCGGGTGAGAAGGAGAGGGAGCCAAGAGATACAACACTGTGGGAAACGGAGTGAAGGACAGGGTGGGAAGGCTGGTGGTGTGGGCTGCTCAGCAGTCTCCAGGAAGATCGTCGAGGCCGTTGTGAATCCTCAATCCAAAGTCACCTGTTGGAGCAGTCCTCCCAGGAGCCAGCCTTCCTCATCATCAATGCCGTGTCCATCACTGGCTAGAGACGCACATGGGTACAGAGGTGACAAAGGATTTCCTAATGCAGTGCCCAAAGACTCGATCACTCCTGCTTCTGGAATTTAGCAACTAGGACCCAAGAATGGGTTTTACAATGATTGAAAACTTTCATGAGTTTCAGGTCTTGAAAGATATTTTTTAAAACTATCCTTGCGAGGCATTTTGTAGGCATCCTTGTGTTTCCCCAACCTCCTTTACATCTAGCAAGAGGGGCTCCATATCAGAGAGCTGAGAAGGCTTCCCTTATTCTGAAAGGCGCAGCACTACTCCGACTCATTTCTGGAAAATTCCAGGAGTATGGGAGATGGGCCAGTGAAAAGTTTTGGTGGAAGAGTGAGGGAGGGAGTACACTGGGACCAGCCCCCACTGCCGTAGTTTGTCAGGACACTCGCTGTCCAAGTGTTTCTTGTCCATCAGATGTGGTCTTCATACAAGGAAGAGGCCTGGGCCTTTTGGACACACCCAAGAGGACTACAAATAGCTACCTTTTCTTTTTTTTTCACATGGCCATTTTTCTGTGCCTGCTAAAAGACAGAGAGTAGAGGTTAAGGGATAGGGAGGAAGGGAGGGGTGGAGGGGACAAGATGAATGAATAGTTTGTATTTTATTTTATTTTTTCTTATAAGGTCACAAATCCTGTCCAATCAGAAACCTACTGCCATGGCCTCACTTAATATTAATTACTGCTGCAGAGGACCCATCTCTAAATAAAGCCACATTGTGAGTTGGCATTTTAGAAATGGAGGGTTCTGGGTACAAGTAGAGTGTGATTCTGTAACACCTTTTCAGAGGAGATGTGCAGCCTGCTACAGTTTGTACGTTAAATGTTCTCCATTGGCTGCTCATGGATGAGCAGCTAGCTTGCCAACCTTGGTGCTGCTGGGAGACAGAGGGGCCTTTAAGGGGCGGAGCTTATGAGAGGAAGCTAGCTCATGGAGGGCGTGCCTTTGAAAGGCATCGTGGGACCCGCTCACTTCTTCTTCAGATCCCTGTATGAGGAGCATAGCTTTCCTCTATGCATTGTTACCCTGATGTACTGCTGTGCCGCAGCGCCAAAATCAGTGGACAAAGGGATCATGGACCCAGACCTGCAAAACTGAAACAAAATAAGCCTTTCCTTTCTATAAGTTAATTATAATAATGACAGAAAGCTAACTTTTATTTGTTTTGTTCTGTTTTGTACTGGGGATTGAACTCAGGATCTTGTATTTGCCAGGCAGGCACTTACGCCACTGAGCTATCTCCCTGATTAAGCTTACTTTTGTGAATGAAAGTAAATATTGTGATACTAGAGATAATTTGATGTAAATCTTAGAGCCTTTCAGACACTTTTACCACTGCAAAGGAAAGTTAGACATGTAGAAGATTGTTTCTTCTGTCCTGCCCCACCGAGGAGTAAGTTACAAGCCAGCACACCTCTGGCTCCGGAGGGAATCCACCCAGGTTCTTTGTGTGCAGCCCTCGGGACTTCAGTGAGGGCCTGGAATTTGAAGTTAGCAAAACTTAGCAAATGGCGATGCTGTTCTGATTAACAAGTGTGGTGTTGCTTACATTTATGAAATTGTAATTTTTAAAGAAGTTACAGTATTGATTAATCAGAGACTATATCCTCTTATAATTTTTCTTAATAAAATTAATGAAAAGTAAAGTAATTGTAAGATACCAAGTTGAAAAGACCAATACATAAGGACGAAATGCTATTTTTAGAAAAAGACAGACTGGCACCTTCTGTGACATCTGCCTGGCTCTTCCAGGAAGCACAGCTGTCCTACTGTTTGAAGGCTATAGTGGCGGGAACCAGCTCCAGCTGTCCACATGGTTGCACACGCCTGTAATCCCAGCATAAATGTTTCTAGGACTCACGTAGCGTGTCATCATGCCCCACTGCCGTCTATGGCCAGATAGTACTCCATTCTGTGGAGGAGCTGTGTGGGATGTGTTGATGCATCAGTTGATAGGCTTTGGATTATTTCTGCTTTTTACTTTGTTTTTATTTGTAGAAAGTTTTATTTTATTAGTTTTTAACTAATAAAATTATTATGCAGTACAACCTAGTCATTTAAAGTCTACAATAATGGCTTTTGGAATAATCAGAGTTATGTTTCCACCTCTCAAATCAATTTTGGGAAATTTTCATCATCCCCAAAAGAAACTCTATATGCATTGCCGACAACTCCACACGTCCTCCCAACGCCAGGCTGAACCCCAGCACTCCGGGGAATCCGGCCCACATATTCTTACAATGTTACTTATTACGCTATTCGCTGACTCTCTGTTCAATATTTTTCAGTTGTTTTTGAGTTTCTTTTGTAACGTCATGTTCCCTAATCTTTTATTCTGTAGCGCTATCAGTTCTAAATCCTGGCTACTGTCTTCTTCCTCGTGGACACGGTGGTATTTATTTATGTTTGGAAGCTTGGTTTTGTTCATCTTTGGGTTTTCCACAGCTCTACTTAACATCTTCCCTCTTCACAGACATGCGAGATAGTTGTCGCCTTTACAGTGTCCTTGCTCATTAATTCTGTTATCTTGTCATTTCCACATCCATTTTGTCTCATAAATCATTTTTCTCTTCAAATGTAGTCTCCATGTCTTTGTATGTGTGAAAATCAGACTATCTACCAAATGTAAGCTTCCCAATATTGCTTTTGTCTTCTGAGATAGGGCTCCGCCCTTGGCCCAGGCTGGTGTCGGGTTCCCTCGTCAGAAGGTGGCTCAGCATTGGAGCCTTGTTAGTAAACATTCTTAGCACCACAAAAACAAAACAAATCTCTCCTGGTCCTCAGGGATCCTCCCGCTTCCTGTCTCGGCTTCCACAGGGGCTGGGACTACAGGTCCACACCGCACAGCCTGCCGGATGCTGGAGTGTTAAAATATTCCTTTCATTTAGGAGTTAGTGAATCGTGAACAGTGTGATCCTCCTGAGGCTCACTGTCGTGCTGTGTTAGGCCACCCTGGCCTCTGCTTTAGCTCTGACGGGTACCACTGAGGAGATAATTCCACGTTAAGGACTCCTCTAATCAACTGTGTGTGAGAAAAATGTTTCCACTCTGCCTAGCAAAAATGTAGGATACCACCTGGTATGGTGGTGCATGCCTGTAATCCCAGCACTTGGGAGGCTGAGGCAGGAGGATCGGTGGGAGTTCGAGACCAGCCTAGGCTACAAAAGTGAGCTCAAGGCCAGCCTCAACTGCATAGCGAGACCCTGTCTCAGAAAAGACCAAACAAACAAACAACAAAAACAAACAACGTAGGATACTGGAGGTCTCACAATCCCTAGTTGTCCCGACCAATCCCTTCTGATATTTTTGTTTGTTTGTTTGTTTGTTTAAGGGCTGGCTCGGCCTGCCCTGGGAGTGGGGCTGGTGCAACATGTGGTGCTGGGGATCGAACCACGGTCCCTGAGGTTGCCTAAGCAGGCCCTTTAGACCACTGAGCCATCTCGGCAGCCCCTTTCTGATAGTTCTTTTCCTCCAGTCGCAGTCAGGGTGGCCGCTGGCGACTGACTGGGGCCAACTGCAGGGAGGGCGCCAGGGAAGAGAAGGGAGGGGGGACCAAACCCGGAAAGGGAGAAAGCAGAGAGGAGTGAAGTCAGAAGGGAAAGAAAAGCTGCAGTCCGCCCCTGCCCTGCCATGGCCTGTGTGCTCTGTTTCTGCTTTTTACCTACTGTGAATAAAGCACCTACAATCACCAGTGTGCAAAGTTTTGGAATGGCTATTTATTTATTTATTTATTTGGAGAACTGGGGTTCGAACTCACGACCTTGCGCTTGCCAGGCAGGCACTTGTGCCACGGAGCTCTCTCCCCAGACCACTCACTTATTGTGGGTATATACCTAGCAGTAACATTAGTGGGTCCTAATGATTTAGGGGCTGAAACTCTCAACCTGAAAGGTACCTAGGATGAGTTCCTGCTCTCTAAAATTGAAGAAAGAATTTGGAGAACAAACAGGCGTGAAGAGCATCATATACTTACTGGGGGGAACAAAGCTTCTGAGAGACACAGATGGGGGACCCTAGTGAGGGCCAGCCAGGAAGCTGCCTTTTCCAGGGATTTTTATAGAGTAAAACCACGTGGGGAGGTGAGTATAATGCAGAGAACATACGGCCTCGCTCAGGTGGGCATGAAGTGGGACAAACCACGGTCAGCCAATAAAGCTACAAGCACCATTGCTGGGGTGAAATGGCTTAAATCCAGAACCAAGTGGGGGAGATGCGGGCCGGCAAGGTGGCTCAGGGCTCTAAAGCGCCTGCTAAGGTGCCACAGGCTGTGCCAGCTCCACCCCCAGGGCAGGCCGAGCCGGCCGTAAGATACATTAAAAAAAGAAAAAAGTGGGGAGGAGAGTCATGTAGCAAGTGGGCAGGAGTATAGAACAGAAGTTCAGGTGGTTGGATACTTCCTGGCTTTCTCAAGGTGATGATAACCGGCCCTGGATGCTTATCTTTATCTTCTTCTTTTCTTTTCCCTCTCCTCTCCTCTCCTCTCCTCTCCTCTCCTCTCCTCTCCTCTCCTTTCCCCTCTCCTCTCCTCTCCTCTCCTCTCCTCCTCCTCCTCCTCCTTCTTCTTCTTCTCTCTCTCTCTCTCTTTCTCTCTCTCTCGCGCACGCGCGCGCAGTACAGGGATTAAACTCAAGATCCCGCGCTTGCCAGGTGGGCACTTATTCTACTGAGCTATCTCCCTGGCTCTTGCCTGCAGTATTTCTATCTAACTTACCTGCCTAAGACGCTGAGGTTACCCATGCTTAGCCAGTTGAGAGGAACTTCTAGTTTGTTTTCCAAAGTGGGCGTATCACTTTAAACCCACCAGCATTACACGGTCATTCTCATTTCTCCAACGCCTTGCAACAATTACAACCACTCTGGTGGCTATGAAGTGGGATTTAATTACGGATTTGATTTGCATCTCCTGAATGATAAAAGACGTCACGCATCTTCACATGAGTTTATTTCCTATCTCTCTATCTGCTTTGGGGAAATGTCCACACTGATCTTGTTTTCACAGTTAGTTGTATTGTACTGTTATTATTCCATTCTGATAGATATTTGTATATTATAAATATAAACCCTTTATCAGTAATATGGGTTTTTAGTATTTTTCCTATCTTGTGAGGTTTTTGTCCTCCCTTTTCTGGTTGGTATCCATCGAAGCACAAAACATGAAAGTTTGCAGACGTGGTAACAGTTTATCTCACGTTTGTTGTTTTTTATTTTGGTGTTTTTCAGGGTTGCTTTCTCTGTACAACAGCAGAGTTGAGTAGTTGCATGAGAAAATGTAGTGTCGCATCAGGTGACAGTATAGAGAGCCTGAACTATTTGCTGTCTGGCCCTCTGAGAAAATGTTGCCAGCTCTTCCACTGTAACCATGGAACTCCCTCCTCAAGCATACCAGAGCTGAGTGAGCTAAGTGTTTCAAGTACAAGCTTTTGCTTCTAGTAAAAAACAATCTTATTGAGACTTGATAGTTCTTGAAATGGTGCCTGACGTCACAGAGGCTGCAGCTTGACTGCTCTGCAGGGAATTTTAACCTTTAGCATGCTGTGTGCTTGTTTTGAGACAAGGTCTCATGGTGTAACTTAGCCTGGACTTTACCTGGCGATGTAGCTCAGTCTGGCCCTAACCTCCCAGCGCCCCTCCTGCCTCAGCCTTCTGAGTGCTGGGATTACAGGCATGCACAACTATGCCTCATTAATCTTTGGGATCACAAGAACTATTAACTTTACTGTAATATCAGTACCGAGAAAATGCTGGGATCTTCTTTCTGATGATGAGTTGGGAAGTTCATTATAAGCAGGGTACGCATTATCATTTCTGCTCCCCTCATTTTCATGGATACTGGACCACAATTGCTAAACCCAAACTCATTAAGAGAATCACTAGGCCTGGGGAGAGCTGAGTGGCAAAATCGCCTGCCTGGGAAGTACAAGGTCCCGTGTTCAAGTATCGGTACTGAGGAAAAAAAAAAAAAAAAAAAAAAGGAAGAGAGAATTGCATTTAGTATTGGAAATAACTTCTGAACTTTTAATCTAGTCTATTCCTGTCCTTTCTAGAACTAGAGCTACAAAGACACGTTTTGACCTGAATATTTGTCTCCTAATGCCACATGGACATGTAGTTTTAAAGAAGGAAGCCAATACATCAAGGAAAAATAACATCTTAAAACAGTGACCCGAATGAGAGAGACCCCTGTTGGTGTTCCATTAAATTGGCTTTATCCCTCACCTGTCTGAGGTTTCATTCTATGAGGAACTCAGTCCTTTTTTTAAAATTTAATTGTTCACATCTCTGGACTAAACAATCATTAAGCTTGCTAGCTGGTCCCCGTGTCTGCTCTCCTTGTCCATATCTGTAGAGCCCCAGATTTTGTCCATAGTTACTCAGAGTCAACACAAATGTACTAGTTTTCCCTAGTCACAACCAATAATGAGATTGCAGAATGGAGTCAGAAATAACCCTGGGTAGAAAATCTCAGATATTTACTCCACCCACTTAAAGTGATGGAGACCAGTCAGATTCTGGATGTGAGGAAGGCCTAAGAATATCTTAAATGATTTATTTTGCTTACACATTTCTTTTTATATGCCCAGAGGTAGCATATAATTGAGTCCTTGCTTAAGAAAATGCATGTTTTATTTCAATCAGTGTGCAACAAAATTTTTCAGTGATGTGAAATGTTGTGGCAACGTAATTGGAAGCACTTTTGGGGTGTGTTTTTGGTCAGATTAAAAGCCAGCAGCGGTTGTCTCTCATATCCATTCTGGTCTTCTACGTAGTCCTAGGGTGTTCCAGCTCAGCAGGGCACAGAGCTACTAGAAACAAACACTCGCCTTTCTTGTGCCCGGGCCCTGGGATGTAGGGCTGGCAAATGAAACAGTGCAGAAAAGATGTATGCACGTCCTAAGGGAAGCCTTGAAGAGAAAGAAGTGCTTCTGTCTCTCGGTCTCAGTCTCTCTGTGCCTGTGTCTGTCTGTCTGTCTCTGTCTCTGTCTCTGTCTCTGTCTCTCTTCTTTCTCTCCCTCTCTTTCTGTCTCTCTGTCTGTCTTTGTCTCCTCTCTCTGCCTCTGTCTTCTGGGTCTCTCTCCTCTCTGTCTCTGTCTCCTCTCTCTGTGTCTATGTCTCTCTGTCTCTCTCCTCTCTGTCTCTGTCTCTCTCTCCTCTCTCTCTTTGTCTCTGTCTCTCTCTGTGTGTCTGTCTCTGTCTCTCCCCCACCCCTTTCTCTCTCTCCCTGCCCTCTCCTTGATTGAAATCAAGCTCCAGTACTGAACCACCTTCCTGAATTAGAGAAAGTCAGTCACTCCCTGGGGGTGTGCACCTGAAAGCTACGGGGAGACCTGCCCCCTTCCCCGCCCCCTCCCTTCTGTCTGCCACGGAGCAGTGTTGTTCCAGCACATGCTCTCTGCCGTCGCAGAGTAGTTATAAGCGGTGGAGCCAAATGACCATGAACTGAAATCTCTGAAACCTTGAGCCAGAATAAACCTTAATCCTTGAAGTTGTCACTGCAGGTATTTTGTCACAGTGATGCAAACCTGGCTAACACTGTCCCTGATACTGTAAACTATCATAGGAGTCCTAAGCTGCTTAAACCCAGACTGTTGCACAAGAGGAAAAAGACCAGTCCGTCTACTGCAGGGAAGTGAATTTTTAGTCTCTGTCGTGGAGTCTGAACTTACACGGTAATGAATACAGCCTACTTTTTTGGCGTGGGATCAGTATTAACATCACGTATGGAGAGTGCCTACCACAGGTGCATAATAAATATGGACAGAAGCAGTATACCTTATCTTAAAGTCTCAAAAAGGTTACTTGAGATTTTACATTTTAATTTAACGTTTTTTTTTCCTTTCTTTGTGCCCTCAATAAGTTCTTAGTAAGCGCCTGCATGCCAACAGCTCTACTTGACCACCACGTCCAGCAGGGGGAGTAGACGCAGTGATGTTTAGTAGGGAAACACGGTGAAAATCCAGGAGGAGCTGCAGTGCACGGTGTGTTTCTCATCAGCGGACAAGTCTTGAGAAAGAGAAATGCCTAAGATGCTTCTGAGAAGAGAGGAGGAATAGCGGGGGCAGACCGGCGCCTCAGGCAGCCTGCTGGATAGCCCAGCTCCGCCGCAGCCACCACTGGGGAAGCGAACAATAACCCTAAGCAGCTTGCTGTGCGCTTTATCACGGAAGCTGCATCGGAGGCTGACAAGAAAGCTCTACTAAAAATGTGAGCTCGCAGTCAGGTCTCACTAGTCATTTAAGGAATGTGAACTGTGAAAGACAGGCAATGGAGGGCATTCAGAGCCAATGAAGCAATAACTAGTAAGTAAAATTAATACTCTCAGACAGAAGAGAAGGTGTTTGATGCATCAGGGCAAGCAATTTTAAGAACTGAACATGTTCGGAAAATATGTTTATTTAAAATAAAACTTCAGTACGTGGACTGAGGAACAGATTAGTTGTAGCTGAGACTGGCATGGTGGATTGGCACAAGGAGGAAGAGGAAGAGAGCTAAGAATAGCTAGCATGAACAGAGTGGCTATTATGTTAAAGGCATTGTCCTATACTCCGTACACAGAAACCTCACAAAATTCTCAGAACAAGTCTGGCAGGAATGTTCTATTACTTATTCCTATTATGCTGATTAAAAAACAGAAAGCATGAAAAGAATCAATATCAGACAAACTCAGTTGTATAATAAACACAAGAAACAATATTTTACTAAAGTAGTCTCATTTTAGGGTTTATATGTTAGGCACCAGCTTGTACTGCTGTGACAGTATGTTTAAATGTAATGCTGAGTGACATAGAGGATCAATCCAAAAAGAGTGATCCAGAAGCATAACAATAACAATATTTAACAACAATAACTTCTCAGAATAAATGAAAGACATGAATCTTTAAGCTGAAAGCCTCTCTCTGTATTGGACATATTTAGAGACGCTAGGCTGTATTTTACTGAAATATCAGGAAGGCGGCGGTGAAGGAGCAACCGTGAAAGCTATGAGGGACAGCCTACAGGAGGAACGGGTCACTGAGATCAGACTGTCATCAGCAATACTAGATAAAAATGTAGCAATGTTTTTAAAATATTGAGAAAAAGAATTCTATTTCCAAAGCCTCTTTCAAGCTGAAGGTTTAAAAAGCACATGTTGTGACGTCACAAAGACTCAAAATCACGTCACCTGCACACGGCTGCCTGCCACGGAAAGAAGCAGCCACGAAACACAAGAAACGGAGCTCACACGGAGCCAGTGGAATGTATTATTGCTTACACAAATATTGTTCAGCTCATGTTTCTCCACAGCAGGGTGATATATATGGTTTACATTATATCTTTGCCAGATAGTGATTTCTAAAAACAAACATAGCAACGATCTCAGTCCTCGTGCTCTTTCAGCTGCTCCCCACAGTGGAGAGGGAGTCCAGGTTTTCCCTTTGGGGTTGAGCCCCTTGTAATACCTCTGAGCAGAGGAGTGCACCAGGTCACACGACGTAACTGCTCAGAAGTGGAAGATACAAATTGAGCCTGACTCTCGTGAGAGTGTTCACTCTGGAGAAGCTAAGGCTCCCGACGCTTACAGAGCAGACACAAACTGTGGTCTCCACACTGTCTAAATTCCTCACCCACAGGGCCGGTGGTATAGCTCAGTGGATTAAGCGCTTGCTTAGGTAAGCGCAGGGACCAGGGTTCAGTTCCTGGCCCTGCCTGCCTGCCTGCCCTGGTCTTGAGCACGTTGAGCCAGCAATGGAGGCTGGGCGTGGTGGCACATGCCTGTAATCCTAGCACTTGGGAGGTACAAGCTGGAGGACCTCTATGAGTCAGTAGTGAGACCCTGGTCAAAAAAAATTTTTTTTCCTCGCCCACAATATCTATAATCATAAAAATCGTTTATTATATTGAGCATTGCAGTGAAATTTTCCCAGTCACAAAATCAAAATATGTAAACGTGGCAGGTAAATTGTGCAGGGGATGACTAAGCATGATTGTATTTCTGTCATACCTGGGGAATCAAATGAATATGAGTTCTAGAGATGATTGGAAGAAAGAGGAGGCTGACTAGGGGGTGCAATAATCATTGAAGGGTAAGTATTAAACAGAAGCTTCCATTGCTATGCTGTTTATGAAACAGTTTAAAAACTATACCACAGATCTGGGGAGGTAGCTCCACAGCATAAGTGCCTGCCTGGCAAGTGCAAGGTCCCAGGTTCAGTCCCTGGTACATGTACATGTACAGTGCATGCAATCCCAGCACTGGGGAGGCCAAGACAAGAGGATCACTACCAGTCTGAACTGTGTAGCAAGACCCTCTACCAAACAAACAAACAAACAAACAAAAGAAAAATAAGAATAAAATGATTATACCACAGGGTCTGGGGATATAGCTCAATGGCACAAGCACATGCCTGGCAAGTGCAAGTTCCTGAGTTTGATTCCTGGTACATACATACATACATACATACATACATACATGCATACATATTATCCTACAAGGAGAAAGTAAAGAAAAAAATGCCAGGATACCTCCCTTAGCAAATATAATAGATAAAATAGTTTACTGCTAAATTATTAAGAATAAGAGAAGAAGCAACTTTAGAATGGTAAAAGTAATAGCCGTCGGGTGGTGAGTACCTCTAACCTCAGCAACCTGGGAGGCTGAGGCTGGAGGGTTGTAAGTTTGAGCCCAGCCTGGGCCATTTTGTGACTTAATAAAATCCAGTCTCAATAAAAAAATAAAAAAGAAAAGAAAAATCCTGGGATGTAGCTCAATGTAAATGTGCTCTGGGTTAAAGTCTCAGTACCACATACAGACGGAAAGTTGATAGCCTCCCATGGAAATTATGAACTTTTCCTAGTAAACTTTTCTTTTTGCTGAGACAAAATATCCAGTACCCAAAGTTGAAGGAAGAAAGATTCCTTTCCGTTCACAGGTTGTAGAAGTTTCAGTCCATAGTTGTCTGGCTTCAAGGCAGGGTGACACGGCAGAGGGCCACTGGAGAAGGGACATGTTTGGTGGCCAGCAGGGAGGAGACAGCAGAGCAGCAGGGATGGCAGCAGTGGTGGCGGCGGCAGCAGCAGCAGGAACAGCCTGTCTACTCTATGCAGGCTGTAACCCGCCGCAGAAGGGGGACCCCTACGCCCGGCATCACTCTTACCCCAGGATCCCAGAGCCAGCACCTCCGACATGGCCTATCTGCCACTGCATGAGACCGTAGCAACACGTACAACTATCCTTTATGGAAAACGAAGGATAAGTCAAAAAGAACCAAGAGCTCAGACGGAACTGCCAAGCGATGTGAAGAATCACTCTTGCGTAGGATTTGGAGTGAGTTCTAATCCAACACCTCTAAGGTTTGCCCAGCTGGGTTTCAGCATTGCTGTGGACCACGCGTAGAGCCCACCCCCGCCCCACCTCGTTGCACCCTACTGTTAAACAAACTCGTCTGTTACAGTTATCCCAGGCCTGTACCGCCATTCTCTACTGGGCACAGAAGATTTGGATAGTGTGTCCTTTTAGTGCACACCCTATAGATTGAGACGAAGGATGCCCAGTGGGTTTTTATTAAGGAACGAAAACCCAGGCAATAAATCCACAGGTGTTCCTGACCTCAGGATTTGGTACCTGAGCTCATGCCATGGTGGGACGTTGGAAAGCGACTGTGTTTTGCGTCAGAAAAGGGCGGATGGACGGTGGCATGTAGCCGTTGGTCACTAGCATGCCAGCCAGGGCTCTTTTGTCTCTTGCTATTAATCAGCACAGCGCGCTTGCATCCCTCCTGCTCTGAACATGTTGGGTGTCACTCACCAGTGAAATATTCTCGACAAGGGAATGGGAGTTCTGAGAGGGTGTCACGCAAGATGACGTGGTTTCCATTCCAGGCTCTCTTGGATCGCTGGCTTCCCGGGGAACGCACCTGACAGGCCGGAAGTCTGTCTAGGGATCCGAGCGCTACCCTGGAGCTGCTCTCGGGGTCAGCGCCAATCCTCCCAGTGCATGGCAGAGACATCCTGCGAGGGGATCTTCTAACCCTCGTCAACCTTTTGGGAACTGGCCAGTGTCTTGGCCGCTGTTTTCGTCCAAGTCCACGCTGGACATCCTTGGCTCGTGCGCTTCTGAACACTTGGCAGCCGCAAGCTGAAGGAGACACAGAAGTTTGCTAGTTTCATCTACTGAAATTTTGGGTCCCCCATAGATAATTATAAATAACTGCATGAACTTTCCCCAAATCCGAGAGTATTTTTTTAAATAAAGACTATAAAGATAAATATTTTAAATTATGCAAAATGTTTCAGAGACACTGCCGTTCACCACCTAATTGGCAGCTCACGCATTCGAGGTCCTATATAAAAATAAAATCGTCCTGTGTTGCAGGGTGACTTTCTTAGTTGAAGAGGTTTGTGGTGCCTTCTTGCCTCAGAAATATTTCAGCAGATTTTCACTGCAGCTAGTAATTGTGTCTGGTCTTTACTCTTCAATGGTTTTCTTGCTGACAAGTATTGCTGAGGCATTCTGCAGGTGTATACCCAAATATTTATAAGATATTTATATTGGCTTGAAGATCTTATAAATTGCCATGGGGAAAAGATGTATCCACATAGATGGAAGTCACTTCAGAAACAAATGTAAGGCCATTTCAGTTAAATAAATTGTTTAAAGCAAAAAAAAAAAAAAAAAAATTCAGAGCCAAGCTGCTAAAATCAAAGATAAAAGGGAAAAATTATAAAAGCAAAACTGTCATTACAAAGGTAAGAGAGTATTCCAAGGGGCTGGGGAGATAGCTCCATGGCACAAGTACCAGCCTGGTGAGTGCATTAGGAGTGCAAGGTCATGAGTTTGAACCCTGGTCCCGCAAAAAAAAAAAAAAAAAAGAGTATTCCAGTGAGTGAAACAAAAATTGGTTTGATTACTACGACTTCCAATAGAACCCAGGGGCAGCATTAAGATAGCTTCTGTAGGGCAGAAAATAATAAGAAAATAATTGCCAACCTAAAATTCCATACCAACCAGAAATGAGGTGATGTAGGTACAATAAATGCATCTTCAGGCAATAAAAAAAAAAATGCAAGAGAAAAAAATCTCAGCACCAGCAAATAGAAGATAAAAGATTTACTAAATGGTATCTTTACCTAGGAAAAAACTCCAGATAAGAGCTTGGCATTGCAAACTATTATGAAAACTTGTAAAAGTAGAGCTGAACCAACTATGTCGCTGCAAGAGTGTCTTTTGGTCTTAATTATGCACAGAATTAGAATCTATAAATGGTAGCGTGTCTGCAAAGGTGGGATTAAGCTGAGATAAAATATTCTCTTTTATTGACCAAGAAAAGGCTAGAAGTGCTGGTATACGCTAGGCGTAGGAGGTCAGAGATGAATAATGCAAGGTGATAATAAGGCCCTGGAGTTACAGATGACCGCCAAGCTAGCACAAGGGGAAGGGGCAGCAGGAGGTACCCAGCCAACCAAAAGGAAATAAGCAAAGGAGAGAGTGGGTCTTTAAAAGGTAGGAAAACTAGAAAATAAATAGAAGCTAGGTTTAAAATCACATGTATCCCTAATTATATGAAATATAAATGATTATATTGTCCAGGTAGGAGATAAGATGTTCACTGATTTGCGAGGAAGCAATGCTATGCTGTTTAGAAGGGACACATTCTTTAAAATCATATTTCCTTGGTACATTGTAGATATGTAGAATGATCACATTTATCATAGAGAATTTGTATCTGTTTGGGACATAACTTCATTCTTCTTCTTCCCATTCCCCTATCCTCCCTTCCCCCTCTCCTCTGCTCTCCATTTACCAAAGCTTTGCTCCCCTTTTTTCCTTCTTTGCTAGGTTTTTACATTTTTTTCCTGCTTTCCTTTCCCCTGCCTCTTCCCTTGTTCCATTCTGCATTTGAATATTTTCTTCCTATTTCAGTATGCCTAATGTATGTCTTGGTCCTTATTTGCACCTTCAGGGAAACCATGAAGTATTTACTAAGAGGATGGTCTCAAAATGCAATTGTTTACCTAAGAATGTAGAAGAGATGGATTTGAAATGACAGTCTGCAAACATTAACTTAAAGAGAATATATATATATATATATATATATATATATATATATATATATATTATGAAAGTAAATTTCCAAGAAAATGTGTTACCAGAAATAGCCTCATTTCATAAAGACAAACATTAATTTACCAGCAAGGTATACCAATTTCTGAATCGTATGTGCACATAGGATTTGTGCCTCAAAACATGTGGAGTGAAAGACACGCTGAGTGGGGCAGCGTGCGGCGGGCAGTGCCAACCTTCTGCAGCCTGGGGCATGAGAATCTAAGCTCAGGCCCAGCATGGGCAACCTAGGGAGACACTGTCTCCAAATATAAAATGCACAGGGGTGCGGGGTAGCTCGGTGCCAAGGCTCTGAGTTCAGGTCCAATAAGAAATAAAGAAAGCAAACAAGCAAGAAGGAAAGAAGGAAGGAAGGAAGGAAGGAAGGAAGGAAGGAAGGAAGGAAGGAAAGAAGGAAAGAAAGAAAGAGAGAAAGAAAGAAAGACAGAAAGACCAGCATTACAGAAAATAGACATTTCTATAGTCATACTGTGAATTTTAAATATACTTGTCTTAACAAATGGAAAAATAGTTAAAATTTTTATCTTAACTGAAAATCAGTTAAGATATAGGAGCCAAGTAATTAATACGAACCTAAGTGCCATGTACTGAACACTAAACCCATTGCTATAGTATAGACCTTCTTTTGAAGAGCCAATGAAATACTTATAAATATTAAATATATTAAAGATAGTAAGCACAATCTCAAAAAAATTAGGAAGAACTAAAACCAATGAGAATATGTTCTCAGGTCACAATGAAATTGATCCTGGAACCAATGACAAATAAAAAACTAGAAAAAAGGAACATCACATTTACATATTAAACCACATGCTTTACAGATTCCATCACTTAAAGAATAAAATATTTTGAACTGAATGATTATGACCCTATTACAAATAAAATTTGTATTCGGCTAAATTAGTTGTTATGGTTTATGTCTAGTTGTCCCCCCAAAGCCTCATGGAGTCATTGGGCGGGGACTTCTAGAGTTTGAGACTTGATCCATGATCCCTGGGATTATAGGTTTTAGTACTGATGGGATTATGGGTGGAAGTACTTCCGGGATTATGGGTGTAGCCTAGGGTGGGAGCTAAGGTGGAGAGCCTGAATGTAATATAAAGAGAGGCAGAGAGACAGACTGGAGCTCGAGCTGGTGCTGCTGCTCTGCTGCCCTGTTTGGTTGGCTGCCTCTGCCACCATTTTGTTGCTGTTCCGCTGCCATGAACTGGATGCTCTCTGCTCTGTTCCACTCAGCCTTGGGCCAGCCAAATATGGACTGAAACCTCCACAAACTGTGAGCTAAATAAACCTTTCCTTCCTTCATTTTGAGTGTTGGGTATTTGTCCCGGCAACGAGCAAAAAGTAACTAATACATTAGTGTCTTGTAACTTTAACTGTGTGTACAATAAGAGAGAGTGGCTGAAATTAGTGTAAGGATTCATTTCAAAAAATTAGAGGCAGAATAATGTTAGACCAAAAATGTCAGTAGCAGTATTTAACAAACTTCTTGGTAGAGAAGATCAAAACATACAAAGCTTAGATTCCTTGAAAGATTTTTACAACAGAATGGAAAAAAGGATTTTTTTTTTGAGAGAATGAGTTTTAAAAACACAAGGAGAGAATGAGGTAGAGAAAGATCACAAGTAATTTCTATCAGCAATGGATAAGGGTGTGTCAAAATAGTCCCTGAAATAGGACAATAATAATAATAATAAAACCTTACTCCCAATCAGATTAATATTTAAGAAGAAATGGAGTTCTAGGAAAGCAGAAGAAGAAATGACTGGAGGGCTGGGAAGATGGTCAAGTGACAAAAAGTAGAAAAACAGACTCTTAAGATTTGACATCCAGGGCCAGCCAAATAGCTCAGTGGACTAGCGCACCTGCAAGCAGACTTAGGGACCGTAGGTTCGATCCCCGCCAGGCCTGCTGTGCCGGCCCGGTCCCCAGGATGCGCTGAGGCAGCAATTGAGACTGGGCATGGTGGTGCACGCCTGTAATCCCAGCTCTTGGGAGGCTGTAAACAGGCGGATCACTACCGAGTCGGATCTAGTAGTGAGACCCTTAATACTTGCAAACTGTTGCCTACCCTGGAATATGGCAACGTGAAGAGGAGAATGAGAGAAGTCACCCCCGCAAGCGTCAGAGGCGGGAACTGGAGCCCCTGGAGAGAGCAAAGAGAGACATCAATGCAGAAGATGCAGGTGGAAAGCGACGCATGCTGTCTGAGCCCCGTTCCCCACAGGGAGGGGCCGTTCATGGGGGGGCTGCAGCCTCCCACCGACCACTGCCCACCCCAGCGGCCTCCATGGGGAAGTACACGGACTGCGCGGTGCGTGTTGTGGACTGCAGCGGCTGGTGTGCTACTCAGGCCCAGATACTCCCAGCAGAGGGCTGCTGGCCAGGCTTGGGACCCAGAGCGACAGGCTAGGACCGCTCTTGTGGTTTCCTGTGTGAGGACAAGGCAGAATCGAGCTCAAATCAGCAAGAGCCAAATCCAAGCCCACCGCAGACACTGAGTACTGCAGGCAGAAGAAGCCGGGATAACAGCCCTACAGCCAGAAAACAGCCTCAACGTTGGTGGAGGAAAGGACGCAGGTCCCCTGGGACTGTCTATCACAGTGCCACCCATGTATGGCTGCCTCGCTGGGATGAAACTAAGCTCTGTCTATCCCAGCACTCTGCTCACCGCTGACAGCAGAGACGCGCCCCCAAATGACATTTTCTTGTCTGCTGTTGTTCTATTTTTTGATTGTTTGCTCTTGTTTTTATGAGTATGAGCATGGTCACTCACTTTTTGTTATTGTTCTGTTCTTGATTTTATTTCTGCTTTCTCTCTTTCCCTCCTGTCACCTTCATTGGTGTTCCATAGTTAGTGTCATTGTCCTTTGTCCTATACCTTCTTTCTAATCTCTTCCTCTCCTTTTTTTCTCCCCTTCCCCCTCTTAAGTTTTCTCTTCTAAGGATAAAATCTTCATAGGAAAGCTGTACTTCTTGCATATCATTTTCTGGTTGATTTTAGATTTGATTATGGAGCCACAAATCAACTTCAGATGGTTAAAGGCAGAAAATTAATAATTACCATAGTGTGTCATTTTCTAGGTGGTGTTTGATGCTGTTGTCACTTACCGACTGTATTTCTGCAGCCAATGTGAGGTAATCATTCTACTCCACGGTTTTACCTGGCATACTGGGAATGCTTGAGGCTCATGAGCAGCACAACAGGCAGGGCCAAAGACGCAGTGGCTGGCCACACAGGCAGCAACCTCTCATGCTCAACACACTGCAGAGATCAGACCTTGCGGCAGACTCAAAACTCCCAGCCAGCTACGCCTGGAAGACATCTCCGAGGAGCAGCCATGTCCTAAGGGCTCTGGGCACTACCAGGAAAGCTACTTTCCATGAGCAATTCAGTGGCGCCATTGCTGGAATTAAACTATTTTTAAACCTCAAGAAAATAAGACACAGAAACAGGATCCAAGCCCAGACTTCCAACTTGCCAAAGGCTAAGTCAGGTAGAAATGAGGCAAAACAACTGGAAAGCCATCCGTCTGGCTTCCTGAAGTGGTGACAGCGAAGAAACAATGTGCATGAATGAGGCACTAGAAAAACAATCGAATCAGAGATAGTGTCTCAGCTAACTACAGAGATGGTGACCAGGATGAAAGCTACGCTTACAGACTCTAGAGCAGATACAGACTTTTTAAGAAAAAGGCTACAGGGGCTTCGGCAAATAATGCAATGCATGCCCAGTACAGGAAAGAGATGGAAACTATGAAACAGATTCAAACACATATCCAGGACATTAAAAATTCTATTGAATGGTATATGCTGGAATGAGCCAGTGTGGCAGACTGTCAGATATAAAAGACAGGGCTGTGGTTAGTGATCATGAAGAGAAAGATTTCTTCAAGATAGCAAAGCATCATGAAAAAGTTAACCCAGCAGGGGCCAGATAATGCAAGGTGTCAAATTCACGAGCCGATTAAAACCCAGGAGAAAGCACAAATGACACCAAGAAATGTAATGGGAGAAAAATGTGTAAGCGCAGAAAATGAATCCAACATACACGGAAGTGAAGCATTATAGAACTGTCATTAAGCATGATATGAACACTAAGCCACAGGATAGAATAGTCAGGCTTAAACAATTTCAACATAACAGAATAGGAAAAGCTGTGAGAGAAAAGCAGCCAGGCACACGTGAAGGAAAGCCAGTCAGAGCCACAGCAGACCTCCCCACAGAAGTCCCCACGTCAGAGTGAACTATTATGAACCCTAAAAGAAAACAAAATCCAGCCCACATTGATGAGCACTGCAAAACTATCTTTCAAAACTGATGGAGAAATAAGATACTTCCATAACAACCAACACCCGAAGAACCTTAGAACACTAAGTCAGCACTCTAAAATGATCTCACGACATTTTAGAAAGAGATAATGAAGACTATAACCCCATGAGCCCCAAGAGAGCAAATCCGCCAAGCAAGTCAAACAATGAGAGGACAGTAGCTATAACAGGAAAATGATGTGCCAGTGCTAAAGCTACCCACACTGGTTATAACCACCAAGGCCAATGCTTTCAACTCACCAATCAAAAGAAACAGACTGGTAGAATGGATCAAGAAGGAAAATCCAACAATGTGCTGCCAATGAGAAACACATTTAATTCAAAATGAAATTTGTAGACTGACAGTCAAAGAATGGAAAATAGTACTCCATGAAATGTTACCCAGGAAAAAGCAGAGGTAGCTGTTTTATTAGCAGACAAAGTGAGTTTTAAGCCAGGACTAATTTATGATTTTTTTTTTTATGGCCAGCTGAGCCTGCCCTGGGGGTGGGGCTGGCACAGCATGTGGTACCAGGGATTGAACTGCGGTCCCTGAAGTTGCCTTAGCTCACTTAAGCAGGTGTTTTAGCCTGATGAGCCACTTTGCTGGCCCCAAGCCAGGACTAATTTAGAGAGACAAAGAAGCTCACTTATAACCTTGTAAAGAGAATAATCTAAGAGGAAGAGTGTCTTAGTTACTTTTTACTCGTTGCTGGGACAAATATCTGACACTTGAAATGAAGGAAGGAAAGGTTTATTTAGCTCACAATTACTGGAGGTTTCAGTCCATTCTCGGCTGGATCCAAGACTGAGTGGCACGTGGCAGAGAGCAGCAGTTCATGGCAGCAGAACAGCAACAAAATGGCGACAGAGGCAGCCAACCAAACATGGCTGCAGAGCAACAGCTCCAGTCTGTCTCTCTGTCTTTCTTTATATTCCAATCAGGCCCTCTGCCTTAGGATATCCACCCTAGACCTCACCTATAGTCCCAGCCCTACTTATAATCTGATAATCCCATCTGTAATAAAACATGTAATCCCAGGAATCATGGATCAAGTCTCAATCTATAGAAGTCCCCGCCCAATGACTACATGAGGCTTTGAGGGGACCACTAGACATAAACCATAACAAAGAGATAACAATCACAAATATATATGCACCAAATACCAGCATATCCAATTGTATAAGCAAACATTAATAGACATGAAAAATCAAATAAGTACTAATACAGTTGTAATAGGTAACCTCAGTACCCCACTGTCACAAAATGATCAACTAGATAAAAAATCAACAATGAAATACAACTAAATAAAACTTGAAACAAATGGATTTAGTAGACATCTGTAGTATTCAACCCCACAATATGAGAATACACATTCCTTTTATAGACACACTGGATGTTCCCCAAAATAAACCACATACTAGATGATAGAACATGCATAAATAAATGCAAAGGAATTGAAATTGTCCTATACATGTTACTAACTACAATGTAATGATATTGGAAATCAGTGGGAAAAAATACCTTAATAGACACAAAGTAGTTAAATAATACCTACCAAACAACCAATGGGTCACAGATAAATTTAAAGAAGAAATTAGTTTCTATAAAGAAACAATACTGGGGCCGGGGAGATAGCTCAGTAGAATAATAGCTTGCCTGGCAAGCGCAAGATCTTGAGTTCAAGTCCCAGTTCTGAGATGAGTGAGAAAGAGAGAGAGAGACAGAGAGAGAGAGAGAGAGAGAGAGAGAGAGAGAGAGAGAGAGAGAGAGAGAGAGAGAGAGAGAGAGAGAAGAGAGAGAGAGAGAACTTATTGGATACAATGAAAGCAGTCCTATGAGGAAAATATATAGCAGTGAATTCCCACATCAGAAAAACAAAGTAAGAGCAAATAAATAACCTAATGTTCAACCCCGAGCTACTAGAAAAAAAAAGAGCAAGTCAAGCCCAAAGTGTGTGCGAGAGAGGAAATTAGGAGACTAAGAAAACAATAAGAAGAACCAATGGGTCGAAGTTGGCTCTTCAAAAGATAAAATAAAACAGAGAAGCTCTTAGCCAATCTTATAAAAAAAAAAAAAAGAAAGAAAGAAAATACTCAAATTAATTCATTTACAGTAAAATCACAACAGATCCTGCAGAAATGTATATCATCAATACATACATTGAAAATGTGTATTCTAATAAGATAAAAATACAGAAGAAATGGACAGATTCCTAGATATATGTGGGTTACCAAATCTCAATTAAGAAGTTTCAAAGTTTTAAATATCTCAGTATCAGTCAATAAAATTGATGAAGTCATTAAAAGCCAACCACCACCAACAACAACGAAAAAGCCCAGGTCCTAATGAATTCACTGATGAATTCTACAAGAAATTTAAAAAAGAACTAATACCTCTCCTCCTCGATTTCTTTAACGAGGCTAAAAGGCAAACAAGGAGATTGTTTCCTGGAAGTAAGCACTGCCCTTATGCTAAAACCAGACAAAGATCCAACCATAAAAGAGAAGTACAGGCTAGTGTACTCAATGAATGCAGATGCAAACATCCTCAATAAGATACTGCCAAACAGAAGGTAGCAAATCATCAAGGAGATTGTATATCATCACCAATTAGCATTCATTCATCCCAGAGATGCAAGGATGGTTCAACATTCACCAATCATTACGTGTATGACACCATATTGACAGGGCCAAGAACAAAAACTATATAATCATCTCAATAGACACAAAAAGGGCACTTGACAAAGTCTAATGCTCATTCATATTAAAATCCCTATAGTAAATTGGAATACGTGGCCTTTACCTCAATCTGACAAAAAGCCATGAGACACCAACAGCTAGTGTCATACTAAATGAACAAAAACTGAACTCTTTCACTGTAACATCAGGAACAATGATGTCCACTGTCACTACTCTTAGTTGATACAGTTCTCAAAGTATTAGAGAAATTAGCCAAGAGAAAGAAGTAAAAGGCATAAGAGCAGGAGAGCAAGAATCTCAGCTATCATTATTCATAGATGACATGATACTCTACAGAAGATCCCAAAAACTCTACCAGAAGATTTGTAGACTTAATAATGAAATACAGTAGTATAGCTGAACACAAAGTCAACAATCAAAAATCAGTTGCAAAAAAAAAAAAAAAGATCAATTGCACTCCCGTACACATATTACAGACTCACTCAGTGAGAAATTAGGAAAGCAATACCTTTCATAATCACATCCCAAGACTGTGAAATAGCTAATACCCAATCTAATGAAATGAATGAAAGATCTTTACAATGAAAACTACTGTACTTGGAAAACAGACATTGAAAAGGACATTAAAAATGGAAAAAAGATTGCTTCTTTGCCTTTTGGCTAAGATCAAGTGTAAAAATGGAAAAAAGTTCTTTGTCCTTAGATATCCAGATTCAATATAGTGAAAGTGGCTATCCTTCCAAAATTTTCATACAGATTTAGTGCAAGTTTTTATTAAAATACCAATAGTCTGTCTCACAGAATTGGAGAAAACAATCCTAAATTTTATTTGGAACCAGAAGAGACACAGAATAGCGAAACAATTTTGGATAGCAAAAGCAAGGCAGGAACCATCACGAGCCCTAACTTGAAGTTATTATTACAAAGCTAGTTTGATAAAACAGTATGGTACTAGAGAAGGAAAAAAAGCAAACAAACTAGAGGTCAGTGGAACAAATTAGAAGGTGCAGAAACTCCAAACACATTCAGCCACTTTACCTTTGACAAAGGAACGAAACACCTTCATGAGAAGAAAGTAACCTCTTTCATGAATGGTACTGGAAAAACTGACTTTCTACATACTGAGGACTAAAATCAGAGCCATACCTTTCACTGTGCACTAAACTAAAATCAAAATGAATCAAAGTTCTAAAAAAGCAGAAACATTAAATCCACTGGAAGATAGAATAGATAGATGTCTTGAAGATATTAGTATAGAAAAAAAAGATGTTAACATAGGCAAAGACCTTATGAATGAAACCTGTAGTTAATATATGTTAAAAAGATTCTAAAAATTGACTTCAAGGTTTTGTAAATATTCCGTTTATTCCCAGCTTAAGTGTGCGAGTATGTAGATTAGATAAAGCTTGCTGACATGGTTATTAAAATCTAAATCTAATTAGCTGATGACATGCCCGATTCTGAAATTCTCTGGCCCTTGTCCTTCTCCTCCTTATGGAGAACTACCAGTGGCTCCTCCGGTGGACAACGTTGCTGGCTATTTTCATAATTATCCTGTCACTTTTGTTTTTTGGCCCCTGCACACTTAATGGTTCCTATAGCTAGTCTCCTCTGGACTTCATGCTGCTGACCACAACTGCAACCCTCTTCAGGGAAAGGGCAGCAGGATCGATCTTAGCCCCTTTCCCTTCATGGCAATTAGGAGTATTTCGTCAGAGCGGGAATATTATCGCTAGCTACAGGTAGGAATATTGTGGGCAGGCAGGCAGGGTTCAGCAGAAGACAGTTATGGCTGGAGTATGGCACTGAAGGCCAGCCTTCAAGAGAAAGAACAGCTCAACCACACACTTTGCCCAGGGATAGCAGCAGTGATGGATGATCTGAACAGGCACCCATCACCTTGGGGTGGAGCATCAGACCTCGCTGACCCGCCCCTGCAGGAATGTCCCTGTCTGCCTCTGTGCACTTGCTCTGTGACCTGTTGCCCCACTCGATCCCATTTAACCAATATTATCCGAGGGATTATAGCTGTACCCCTATTGGTTGGCTATCGTTTTGTCCTATGTCACCCCTATCCTATGCTTTGTCTTCATTGTACCATGATTTTAAGTAGGTAAAGTCCTTTGATTTTTCTCTGAACATTTAAAAAATTTGACATTGTTCTGTAGAATTTATGACAGTATTGAAAAATATAGTTTTAGTCTGTAATCTATTTTTGATTCAATCTGTTTTTTTTTTCCCTTTACTGGAAGCTTTAAATAATGTTTTCTCCACTTCTGTTATTTCATTGTGGTGTGTCTAGTTATATCCTCATTTATCCTATTCAATGTCTCTAGTACATTTTCAAATGGAGGAATCTTGAGCTTCTTCAGTTCATAAAAATGCACAGCCTTTATCTCTTCAGATACTTTGTATATACTAGCATAACTCTGGTATCTGTAAATTGTATTTTAGAAACATTCGATCTTTTTTTCCACGCTACCAGCTGCTCTTTAGCATATTTTTCAACCCTTGCTATATTGGAGGGGGATGTCTCAAGGCTCTCTTTACTTTTATTCTCTTTTTTTATTGTAGCCATTGAAGGCTTTATTCAGTTGATGAATTCATAAGTTATATTTTTTATTTGCAAGACTTCTAGTAACTATTTTTAAATAACAACCTTTGTTTCATTTTTGTGTACCTACTTTTTGAGGTTCTTAAAAAATAAACAACAGCAGGAAAAACACAGGGTTTTGCTAGGTAGCTCAGGCTAGCTTTGAACTCGCAGTGAGTCTCCTGCCTCAGTCTTCCTGTAATCCTAGCTGGTATTATAGGCATGTGCCACCAAGCCCAACTTGCCTGCTTTTCTTTTTTAATCATCATTCCTTTGCATAATTTTGTGAAGCAGTTCATTTTCTTCTGGAGTAGATTTATGTCCCACAGTTTCATTGCATTGGGTAGTATCATGTCATTAAATTACATTATGGGATTTGGACTTGAATTTACAGCTTCGGCTTGAGTGGGAAGCTGATTCTTCTGTTGGTTTCTCTTGTTCTCTCACTCTTACTCTCTGCCCACTCATGCTAGGCTGGTTAGTGTGCAGTCGTCTTTCTCAGCCTACCCCAGTCCCACTACTTGGGAGGAGACTGCACGTTGTCCACGTCAGGCCTTTGCTCTCAGAGGCGATCATAACTCTCCACAGAGCCAAGGAACAACTTTGCTTGGTACCTAAGTCTTCTTTTAAAATCATTCTAGTATTGTTTTTGTACTTTCTTGTGATTACATCGTTTATTTTCTCACTTTTATGCCTTGCTTTTTCTTGTTTTACCCCCCCCCCATTTTAGAAAATTTCTTTCTCTGGAAATTTCTTGATCCTATTTTCATATTGAATTTCCTTTAGAATTTCTGGATGTAAATTCCACTGCTCTCTAGCAATTTGTTTAATGGTTGAGAAACTTGATTCTATTTTTATTCATAATCTTTTGCATACATGTGTTCCTATTTTTCTTCTAAGAGTTTAGACTGATGTTCTAAATTTTATAACATTGTGGTCATTTTTATGCCAGTTTAGGAATTAAAATTTGAAATTTATGTTCTTCAGTTCTTGAAATATTTTGTGATACTAACTTAATAATTTTCTCTCATTTTATGGAGCATCTATTAATTGTATGTTAGATTTTATTTTTTGTGTGTTGCTTTCTGTTCACTATTGTGAGTACTGTTCCTATGATTGTAATTATACAAACATGATTTGTAACATTGATTTGCACATTTTTTGTTTTCAACAAGATTTAAGATATGAATACATTTATTAAAAATATTACTCTAAACGTTCTCTAAGTGTAGTTTGTAACACAAATTATTTTCTACATAATTTAAGACACAGGAGCAGTGATGGCAAGAGAAACCAGCACTTTTTAAACTTTGTACATATTTACTTTTGCTGAGATTTGTATGTCTGCACGTGACATCAAGTGACTGTCTAGTGACCTGTCTTAGTTACTTTCTCCTTGAAACTCACAAGTTATATGAAGAAAGTTTTACTGTGGCTCAAAGTTTATAGATGTTTCAGCCCATAGCCAGCTGATTGAAAGGCTCCTGTGATCATAAATATGCAAGCAGCTTTTCCAAACCTTGCTTTCAATCCTTTCAGGCATATGTCCAGAGGCAGAATTGCTTGATCATATGGTAGAGTTGTCTATCAGTTTTTATCTACTTACTTTCAGTCTGTTCGCGTCTTTATGTCAAGAGTAAGTCTTTTGTAGATGGCATACATTTAGTTTTTTTTTTTCTAAATCCATTATCCCAATTTGTCTTTAATTGGGGAGTTTAATTAATTTATATCTAAAGTAATGTTGACAAGGACAGATTCCCTTATGCAAGTTGCTATTTGTTAGGTGCTCTATATCTTTCCTACCCCTATTTTCCACATTATTCTCTTCTGCTTTAGTTGATACTTTTTATAGTGAAAAATATCTTAAGTCCTTCATTAGTTCCATTATTGCATATTCTATATTTGTCTTATTTGTGGTTACTATGGGGCTCACAATGAGCAGTCATGGAGCAAGGACTTCTAGAGATTAACTTGTGATCCACTGGGATTTTGGGTGATGCACTTGGATTATGAATCTTAATACTACTGGGATTAGGGGTGTGAGTGCTACAGCCAACCTGGGGCTGATAGCCTGACTGTAGCATAAGTGACACAAAGACAGACTCTTTCTGTTGCTATTGTTGCTGTTCTGCCACCATGAACTGATGCTCTCTGCCCTGTGGCACTCTGCCTTGGAGCCAGTCGAATATGGACTGAAACCTCCAGTAACTGTGAGCTAAATAAGCCTTTCCTTCCTTCATTTTGAGTGTTGGGTATTTGTCCCAGCCACGAGAGAAGAGGAACTTAGACAAGGAGGAAAGGTTTATTTCACCTCCCAGTTTGTCAACGTTTCAGTCCACAGTTGGCTGGCTCCAATGCAGGGTAGCATTTAAGAGGGACATTAGAGAGAAGCAGTCCGTGGAAATGCAGGCAAGAGGCAGCTAAGTAAGAAGCTGCAGCATGCCTGCCTCCCGTCTCTCTTAATTCCACTCAGGCTGTAAGCATATCGACTCGTGCAATCCACACCCAGGGTTGAGCTTCCATTTTCCACACTCAGAACTATGCTAGATCCATCTAATTATCACCTAGCCTTCTTCTCAATATCATGCCCTAGGCTGAGCTGCCTCTGTAAAGCCCCACCCATGGGTGCATAAGGCTTAAGGAAACTTATAGGTATGAGCAATAACAGAGTGGTTCTCCAGGCAGTATCTTCAAACCTTTCCAAACTTTCCCCACAAACCAGTTCCAAAGGACACTGAACTATGTGGTGAGGTAACATCACAGTGATGGTCCCACTCCTTATGCCAAACTTTGTCTGTTTCTTTATCATTGTTGAGACACAATGTCTGACACATACCACTTAAAAGACATGAGGTTTATGTGGGCTCACAGATTGTAGAAGTTTCAGTCCATAGTTGGCTAGGTTTACGGTAGGACCCCATGGCAAAGAAGGCAGAACATGTAGCCTGGCAGGGAAGAAGCAGTGTTACTATGGGAAGAGGAAGAGGAGACATACGCCTCTCCAGGATGTGCCCTAGTGACCCACCTCTTCCCACCAGGATTTCCCTGCTAACATTAAATCAGGCTATAAACCCATGAGCAGACTATCCAGCTATTAGGATAATACATCCACAATCCAGTCACCCTCCAAAAACCTCCAGAGTACATGAGGCTTTTGTGGAACACCCACACATAAGTCATAACAATTGCCCACCAGACATTGTTTATCCTTCCTCTGTGTTAGTTAGAACCACTATTTTAGTTTAGGTGGCAATTTGCCCTATATGAGGATATAAATCATGATAGGTTGGGTTAAAAACAACCATTCTCATTTCCTTTGCAGTTCATTGTTTTGGAAGTTAGTGATCACTAAAACATAAAAAGTATAAAGAGCAATTTATTTGAAAAACTCATTAAAGACAAGTGTGAGAAGAAAGACTTTTAGAGAAAATAGGTACGTAACAGCTCAATCCTGCAGAGATATTTGATTCCTTCACTCAATATTAATCTAGCCTTCTGTATAACTGTAGGGGAAGGTCTTAAGTCTTGTGGTACATATTTGTTGAATTTGGGGCCACTCTTTTAATTAATGTGGTCATTCATCACCTATTCTCCTCCACCTGGCCAGACAGTCTGAAACACCAACCTTAAGCATGTTTGTTGTGCTTAATGTTATCCATATGCTATCTCTGTGGTACATTATAGATGTGCAAGAACACTTCTGTTGTGTAAATATTAAATGATAAATGTTGAAAACTACACCAGGAAGGATATTACTTAAAGCTCAATTAACATTTTTCTGATAGGTTGCCAAGAGAAATTAGCCCATAATGTCCTTTACCAAGGAGTGAGAACATCTACGCCTGATGATCTAGCCTCTTTGTTTCTTTTTTCCCAATTCAAGATACACTAGATTACATTGTTGGGCACAGTAAATGTGGGCTTGAGCTGAGAGAGCAGCACAAAGAAAAGATCCATTTTAAGAGACACTTGCTGCTCAAGTTAATAATATAATTCCTTTTATCTTGAGAATAACACTTATAATAACTAGTATCAAACTACATACTATATAAAACCATGTCCACATTTTTTCATAAATGCACATCTTGGCTTCTTGGTACTTCAGTGTGTCACGATATTAATGATTTGGGAGTGAAAATCCACGGAATGAAGTGTATTTTCCTTTTGTATATTATTTGCATGAGAAAAATCTTCCCATTTTACAATGATCTATTTTGACATAATATACACAAGTCATATGTTAAGTAAAAAAAAAAAGATTTCTAAGATGGGAATGCTGTGACTATTTCCACCATCACCATCAGTTCCACCATTTTCATTCCATTATAGCCACAACAGTTGGTTACATTCTTCAATTTATAAAGTGTTAATTATCTTTTTCTTAACTATGAGCAGTTCAGAGTAAAATACCCTTAGAAACTAAACAGCAGTTAGAATTTGAAAGCACTAATGTAGATTCCCTATCCCCACCATCCTTCTCCAACACAATGTGTCCCATAATCCTTTCTCAAGCTCATTTAAGTTCACTTTTCCTGTGGTTTCCTTTTCGTCCTTTAATCACCTTGCTTTTCTTCTTTGTCTTTTCTCACTTCAGGGCTCAAAACCTACAAGGAGAGCAAAAAAAATGGTTGACTTCAGGGCTCAAAACCTACAAGGAGAGCAAAAAAATGGTTGAAGGATGTGTAATAAGGATGGAAAAAGAGGAAGGGGGACTAGATAAGGTAGATTTGATTAATTGTTCATTTAATAGACACATTCACACAATTACCTGTAAACTATAAACATGTTTGCAAGATATTTATTTATTTATTTATTTATTTGCCATACCAGGGATTGAACTCAGGACCCTGCACTTGCCAGGCAAACAGTTATTCTACTGAGCTAATGTCCTTGGCCCTGCTTGCAAGATTTTGTAGATGAATATGTATGTAGAAATAAACACAAAATTATTAAAATGAATACTAAGGAGAGGTGTGAATTTTAAGGTAAAGTAGAAAACTCTGCCCATGTTTAAAACTAGCATCACCTTTCTTGTTATTTTAAAAAAAATTTGGTGTCTCTCCCTCATGTGTGATGTGCGTGCTTCATCTGGCATTCATAGAAACAAAGATCTGGCAAAAAAAAAAAAAAAAAAAAAAAAAAAAAAAAAAAAAAAAAAAAAAAAAAAAGATGACGTACAACATAGAAAACAAATGTTGTAGATGCTTTTCTTCATTCCATTATATAGTCCCTTCGGGTGTTCAGGAAAGATTTCTTGTCAAGTATTTTGCAGATGTAGAGGTACAGCTAACATGGAGTTTTGTACATTTACTTTTCCAGGTGGCATTGCATAGATCGAAGCTCTTTACTGAAGGATAAAGAAACCGTGTGGCTGCATTTTCACAACTATGTGGTAAGATAGCTGAAAATACTTACCATAAACGTTGTAAACTGGTTTCGTAAAATGACAAAACTCCAAATTGTACTTTTAAGCACATGAAACTCAAGAGCACAAAAATTTCACCTTAATGTACCTTTTAATGTTTTAGTACGTCTTTCCACCACAAACATTTTTTTGTTTTGGTGGCTTATATTGCTGCCTTCTCCTCACCCCCTTTTAAGAAGCAAAATAATTTTTGTAGACGTTAAGATCAGTCATAGATTAATTTCAAAAACTCTCTGTAACAGGAGCCAGGTGGAAAGTCTGCAACTCTGCAGTGTCACATGGCAGAAGGCTTCCTTTGATGGCAAGAGAGCCTCTCTTCATGAGAAGAGAACTTTGGCTAATTATTAGTGTCTACACGTGTGGAGTGCAATATGTCTCCCAGAGGGTGGGTGGTAGCTTCCTGCGGTGAACAGGGCTTCAGGGACTGCTCCAACTTGCCTGTCACAAGCCAGCGTGGGGGGTGGGGGGGGAGATGCCTTGTGCTGACCCGGAAGTGATTAGCAGGTAAGGGTCGGGGCTGGTCCTTGTTGCCAAGCCCCACAGCTCCTCCTGCTGCTCTGTTCTCCGAGAAAAGCGCCGAGTGGACGCCTGTCCGTTGTTTCATTGCCTCTAGCCTCTCTGCAGCTGCCGTTGGCGTGCAAAGGGGGCGTCGGCAGAGAGCGCAGCCCGCCAACCAAGAGCTTGGCAGCCAGCTCAGGCCTACTCTCCTCACGCCGAGGCGCGGACGCGGGGCTTCCGCTGGCGCCCGCTCGCTTCCGCTCCGCTCAGGTGCAGGACGAATCCCTCCGCCGCGGCGTGCACTTCCGGTAGAGCGGCGAGCGGTCGTCGTGATACCCGGATGGAAGGGTAATGGCCGCCATGAGGGACGCGCAGGCAAAGGGGACCCCCGACAGGTATTTCCCGTGAGCCGGACCCTCCAGATGGTTTGGGATGTCGGGGCTCCTGGAGACCCGCCTGGGGGTCGGGTTTGCGGGTCGCCGGGGCCCCGCGAACGGGCCCGAGGTTTTCCTCTTGGAAGAGGAAGCGCCTGTTAAATAGTCCCGGCCATTCCGCGCTTCCGCCTAACTTGCCTCAAAGTTTTTTTTTTAAGAAGTCGGCGGTTTCGCCCGGCGTTTTTGTGGGCGGTAGAGTCGGTCGCTCGCCTCTTACCGTGGGCTTGCTTTCAACTGGGGCTTGGCGAGCTCTCCACGCCCATTGCCCGGCAGTGTGCCTCCGCGCGTCCGAGGGCCCCCGCGCCCGGACGGAGGGGCGGGAAGGGCGCGGCGGGCGGGCGGGTGGGTGTGCGGGGCGCGAGGCTGCAGCGGTGGGCCCCCGGCTGCCGCGGACGCAGAGCGCTCCCCACGCCGCGCCCCTCCAGCCGTAGCTCAGCCTGCCCGCCTCGACGGCAACTCTACGGCGGGCTCAGTCTGTGGTCCTCGGGGGCTTTCTCTACCAGCGGCGCCCATCACCCAGGCGCGCTCACCCTTCCTGGCCTCTAGAGTTGGGGCACAAGGTGCTTCTCCCCGCAGACCCCAGCCACACCCACTAACAGACGGATTTCTTTGTGCCTGACTTTTTCCCTTGTAGGGTCCATTTTGAATCTGTTCTTAACATGGTGTCTGCCCTCTTTGTCAAGTAGAGAAGCCTTGCACAGGTGGCTTTGGTAGTGGCAAGTCTATGAGGTGAATGGAGAGGGGGTAAAATGTTTGTAACTCATCAGTCGATGGATGG
Organism: Myocastor coypus; assembly: GCA_004027025.1. NCBI lineage: Eukaryota > Metazoa > Chordata > Mammalia > Rodentia > Myocastoridae > Myocastor > Myocastor coypus. The sequence continues at coordinate 191,613 of PVJA010000248.1, forward strand.
AAAGGATGTAGCTTCAAGTTCAGAAAACAGAAGTTGAGGTTCAGTTTTCTTTAGGTTTAAATTTGGGGCATTGAGTACCTTCGAGGCATTCAAGTGGAAAAAGGGTTGGTTGAGTAATCAATAAAAAGGTCTAGAGAGTGAAGTAAGTCAGCGTTGAAGACATTTTTAAGAATGTTAAGCGTAATGAAGTGCATTGATAAAATATGAAGGCAGTAAGCCATGTCAAGCTGGGAACTTGACTGATTTGAGAATCTGTGTAGGTCAGGTGTAGTTTACTGGTGTTGTTGACTTGCTTTTTCCTGTAACCTATTGTCAAGTAACTGAACTTAGGTGGACAAAAACCACTTAAGCTGACTCACTGAAATTTGCCATTTTTAGAGTCTTAACTGCAAATCAGTACAAATGTACTCATAATTTTCCAGCAGGTTACATTTTTCCAAAATTCATAAAGACATGGCCTTGTTCTGGGTGTTATAATTTCACAAGGAAGGTAAACATAAATCATACTGGTTTTCACTAAAATCATATAGCAATTAAAAATATTTCCTATTTGGTTTTCTTGGAAGGATAGACAACCTCAGTGAATATCTACTGTGTACATTGATAATAGAAGAACACTTAAATGCTTGGTTTTTTTACCTATTGTCATACTTCATATTCTGTACTCTACTGTCATTTCAGTTTTATTTTGAAGTACTGCCCACGGGAGTATTTTAGCCTCAGCCAGTAGTTATTTTTTAGAATATAACTTGAAATGTAAATTTGGACTTTCCTTAGGTTCCTTTATTAGTTACTCTACCAAAAGTAGAATAAGCAGTATGAGCAAAAGAAAGGACTTTTTATATTCTTGACATTTTTGTTATCTGATCTGAGGTGTGAAGTCTGTGAATAGGGTATTGATTCACATTGTGAGCAGTTTTCATAGGATATTAGATTCTAGAAATGAGAATTATTAAGAGCATTGTGCTGATAAAATAATGGGATGAGTCAGGTCCATTAGTGATTTTGAGCAAGACTTCTTTATCTTCTGTTAAAGAAAATACTAGATTAGACTGATTCTAAACTTTTGAGCTGCGATCTTTTAGTACTGAATATCAGTGATATGTTGTATGCTTAAGTGCCAAAAAGTGTTTGTTAAAGTTACTTTTTATAGCTAAGTTGAATATCAATTAGTAATTCAGTCAAGAATTCAAAAATTTTATTGGAAGTTTTTGCACTCAGTTTTGAAATCTTGGTTTTCATTTCAGATTCCATCCCTTTTGATCACTGTTCCTGATTGTGACATTATCCATCCTTTAAATTGTGCCTTTTACTCCTTGAAGAAAGAGGTATGGTCATGATCGAAGTACTGGAATGTATAGTACATGAAGTAGTAAATTCATGTTTTAATATTAGATGAAATAAACTAAAATAGTTGCATATGCATAGATTTTCATGAGTTACATGTCTCATTTTGGTCTAACTATATATACATACACCCAGTGGATTTTCATTTTAATGTCTGAAAAATAGGTAATTTTTGCTCTCATAGCCTGCTGTAACATCTAAAGATGATTGTATCAGTCATTCTCTTAAATATAAAGGAAATATTCCAGGCTTCTGAATAATGAACACAGGAGATAAAGTAGAAACATGTTTTAAAGTTGTATGGGTAATTCAGAACAATGATTGTGTTTTGGTATAAGGAGTGTTTTGTCTAAAGAAAAGTCAATATATGTTTACTGTGATTGGTAATACCTGCATTATGAATAAAAAAAGAGATTTGGGAATTGCTAGAGTTAAGACTATCTCCTAGAAACAGTCTTCAGTGTATTATGTGGACAAAAAGCCAAAAAATCTGCCAACAAATCCATTGTATCATAAGGAAAACCAAGGAAGCACACTTTACCCTGTGCAAAAGCGTGGTTTATTTACTGTTGATCCACTGGTGTTCCTTGCTGTTTGTGTTAGACATAAGCTGGGATCTTTGAAATCTCAAAATTTTTGGATACCTTAGTATTTCCATCACCAAATGCAGTCAACTAAATACATTGGTATAACCCTGTATTAGTTATATAGGTAAATATTGAAATAGCTCAAGTAGAGCTTATATTATTACTTTAGTAATCATCTTATACTCTTCCCTGAATATTACCAGTAGGTATCTTTGTTTTCAGGGCCATTTTTTTCTTAAAAGATAGTCATTTTTCTTTTATCAGAAATTAATGTCAGATAATTTATATTGAGTAGAGAGCAACAAAGTTGAGTTTTCGAGTTATCATTTCTGTTATTTCAGTAGCTTCTTTCTGTATAATAATGTGTTTGGCCTCTTGCCAAGAGATTAACATGTTCCTGAATAGAGAAAGTAAGACCTGGCTTTAAGTTTTTTTTTACAGTTTGTTGAAACTGTTCAGGAAAGTAACATAGTGGAGATTGAAAGCTTTAGATACAATGAGTGACTAAGAGACTGCCACATGATGACTTGCCAAATAATCAGATTTTTTCATCTTGAAAATTTTGTGAATAAAAATTGACTAGAAATTTGGCGTTATGATTGGTCTGGTTACATAAATAATTGTTAGACTATTAGGATGAAATTATACTAATTGAAAATTAGGCTGGAGTGTACTTTAAGGAGTTTAATTTCAGGACTTAGTAATAACTAAAAGCAAATATTGGCTTAAAGTTAAGTAATTTTAAAGTATAAGATCGTCAAGAAAATGTTCAAATGGGAAGGGAAACAAGGGCAGAAGAGGGAAGGAAAGGGACAAGGGGAAAGAAAGGAGAAAAAAGTGGAAACTAAGCTTTTGAGAATGAGAGGGAGAAGGGTTGAGGGGAGGTTAGGGGAACTGAGGGAGAAAGAATCACATCATAAGCAGGTACAAATTCCCTATGATAAGTGTGATCATTATGTATGTGTAAAATTGCCAATGAAAATGAATTTTGTTGGAAAAAACAAACAAGATCATCATCAATTTCTGTTCAAAATTAGCATGTAGGTGGCTGGTAAAAGACATCCATACTACTTTCATCCACTCACTATCTTGCTGTTGGAGAGGCTGCCTCCTCTAGTCAGTTTCCAGTATTGCAGGTTTCCAGTATTGCAGTGATGTGGTCATACCATTGAAATAGTAGTTGCTTATTATTCAAGCACGTATAGTCCAAATTCTTTCAGATTGTACTGTGAGTGCTATCAGAAAAGCACTTCCTTTTCTCTGAAGTTATTAGTCTGTTGGGGAGCTAGTGCCACTTTCTCCTGTGTATATGAGAGCATCATCTTTAGAGGGGAAAGTGAAGCCAAGTGGAGAGGAAATTGTGAGTGAGCGATAGTTTCAGTTTCAAGGAACTTGAGATGTCATGCCTATGGTTTTCTTTTGATGCTGTGAACTACCTTCTTGTTCTCCATAGTCCCTTGGGCTAAAATTCTGTGTATAAATTGGTTTGAATTGGATTTCATCAGAAAGTGTTGGGATGACTGTATGGCCCTTATGAATTTAAAATGTATTGCTTTCAGGCAGTTGTTCATATTCTTCTACAATTTTTTCCTATCCTCTTATCTCCTAAAGAATAATTTTCATTTATTCATGATTCATACATGTATTCATTCAGTTCATCAGCATACAAATATTGTTGAATATCTACTACACATAAGCATGTGCAACTGCCTGGATAGTCAAGGATTATATGCGTAAGACTAGATTGATGTAGACTTTATTTATAGCACACATATATTTAGTCTACATGTTTTTTTTTTTTTTTTTTTTTTTTTTTTTTTTTTTTTTTTTTTTTTTTTTTTTTTTTTTTTTTTTGCCTTTTTGAGACAGGGTTTCACTATGCAGTTCAGGCTGGTCTTGAGCTCAGTTTTGTAGCCCAGGCTGGTCTCGAACTCGCACGGATCCTCCTGCCTCAAGCCTCCCACGTGCTGGGATTACAGGCGTGAGCCACCACGCCCGGCTTGTTTTGTTTTTTAATGTAATGAGCAGAACGTATTTATTGAGGGAAAGAAAACTCCTCTCCAAGAGAGGGACGGGGGGGGGGGTCCTGAGTGGGTGTCCCCCATAGTCTACATGTTGAGAATGCTGTGATTAGCATTTTATTAATAAGTAAGGCCAAGAGGCATTCTTTAACTTCTTTTACCCTTAAGGCTATATGTAAATGAATGAGTGTGGCTGTGTTCCAGTGAAATTGAGTTTTATAAAAAGAGGTAACAGCCCAAAATGGCCCACTGGTATTGGTTTGCCTGCTTCTATAGTAGACTTAATCAGATATTTCATTATACAAACCCATAATAACATATGTCCACTTGCTAGCATCTTTATCCTCCCTTCTAATTATTATGGACGAATTTTCTGTATGCCTGCCTAAATTAAACTCTAGTTCACTCAATGAATTCCATCCCTTCTACTGAAAGGCATTGATTTTGTAGCAGTTGCTTATTGGGTAGCTTTCCTTTCCTCTTCAGATTTTTCTGAATCATTTTTACTAGATAATTTTCATAGGCAATCAATTGTACTGTAAATTCTCCTACTTCTAAAAAAAAATTTATTCCACTTCCATTCCTCTAGTTTTGATTCCTTACGGCAAAACTCCTTTTCTTAGTCTCATTAGTTTTTTTCTACAATGTTTGCTTGGTTTTATTTTTTATCTTTTAATATCATATCCCGCGCTTCAAACCCCTTCTCTTACAACTTTATCATTTCGTTCTATTCCAAATACATACATGTGTGTATGTGCATCCCAGTGACTTTTATATTTTTATCTTTTACCTACACTGTTCTATATATAGGTGTACACTCCATATTACCATTTGGATTTCAAGTGACTTGTCACATTTTGTGTGGCTACAACCAGCTGTACTGCCCTGCTACATTAGTGATTTTTTTTTTTTTAATTAATATCAGTAGATAGCATCTAAGCTCTTCTAGTTGCTAAGATTAGCACATTTTCTTTTATGGCTGGCTCAGCCTGCCCTGAGGGCAGGGCTGGCGCAGCATGTGGTGCCCAGGATCGAACCGCAGTCCCTGCAGCCACCCAAGCCTTCCTAAGCAGGCGCTTTAGACCACTGAGTCATCCTGCTGGGCCCCTAGATTAGCACATTTTCTATGTTTCAGAGAGTATATGTCATCAAATCTTTAGAGACTTATTTTCAAAATATATTTGGAGTCTGACTGTGACTTATATGGCCTACAAAGATACCATAAATTCTAGCTGAATACTTACAGCATAGCCACCTTCGAAGTGATCCCTTTTTGATCTTCTGCTTATCTTTCAGATTTTCTGTTCCAGTCATAATGACACTCTTGTTCTTCCCCAAATATGTTAGGAATGCTGCACAGACATAGTCTTGGCACTTGTGTTTCTGTATTTGGAATACTGATTTCCTTTGCTTCTTAAGATCTTCACACTAACGAGAGTTTTTGGTTAGTGCTACAGCTTTGCATGTCAGGTAAGTGTACTATCACTGAGCTATACCTTTTTATTTATTTATTATCCTTTTGGGTCAGGGTTTCACTGTGTAGTTCAGGTTGGCTTGCTTTGAACTCTTAGCGATCCTGCTGCTTCAGCCTCTTCAATGACTGAAGATTTTTTAGTGAGATCTGACTTAATATTTTTGTTCCCTTTTTTATTCTCTCCAGCAGTTGTCCTTTGAATATATTGCATGTAACTTGGCCTCTTTATTATTTAAATTACCAATAGAATATCAATGCCATTACAGGAGGACATTTTGTCTTTCCCACTTAGTGCTGTGTCCCTAGTACTTAGAACAAAGATTGCCATGGATTTGGTGCTTGCTATAAGCCCAGCACTAGTGCAGATGCTGGGTTACAGCAAAGAACTTGTTGCATGTGCACCAAGTAAATAAAATATTGATGGATAAAAATATAAGGAATACAAAAGGATAAAATAGAAAATACTTTTTATTTCTTGAGGAGGGGATGGATTTACAGGTGGCAGATCGGTTTTTTAAAGGTAGTGATATTGGAGCTCAAAATGAGAGGAATCCACCTGTTTTTAAAGTGAGAAAGAACATTCCAAAAAAAGCCTAGCAGGTGCAAAAGCTTGAGATAAAAAAGCTGTGAAAGAGGATGTATGAGGCTGGGAGATCATAGCACCTTTCTGGAGTCAGCTTACAGACCCAGAGGACGGTGTGAGGCTGATGTTTCTCCTTTACAGGCCCATATGATGAACTTAAGTACTCTGGTACCATAGATTATTTCCCCTTCTGATTCCCATATTCATATGTTGAAAGCCTAATTCCCAGGGTAATGAAAAGTTTTAGGTGACAAAGGCAGAAGCCTCTTGAATACAGTTAGTGTCTTTATTAAAGAGACTATAGAGAATGCTATTACCCTTTTTGTGTACGGAGACTCTTGAGAGAAGATGACTATCTGTAAACTAGAAAGCAGGCTTTCACCAGGTATCATATATGCTGATTCCTAAACTTGGATTTCCGAGCCTCTAGGGCAGTGAGAAATAAATTTCTGTTGTTTATAAGCCATTGTCTGTGGTATGTTGTTACCGCAGCTGTGCTGGACCAAGATACTTTAGAAGCAACCAAGGAGTTTTAAGCAGGGGACCACTGTGATCATTGAGAAGGTCACTTTAGCCTCTTGTGTAGAAAATGGACTTAGAGAGGAGTGATGGACAGGAAAGACCGATGATACCAGGTGGGGGATTTGTTATTTTAGTGCAAGTTAGAGATGACAGTGACCTGGTGATAGTGGATACAAAGTGGAAAGGGAATACAAGCTTTATTTTGAAGGTAATATCGATCAGGTTTGCTTATGAACCAATGTGGGAAACAAAGGAAAGGGAGACAAGGATGATCCCTTGATTTCTGAGTTGACTATCTGGATAGACTTTGATGCCATTGTACGTACGAATTCTAAGTAGTGAGTTTTCTAACCATTAAAGACAGGGCTTTATAGACACAGGGCAAAATTAAACAGTTTGCAAATATTTACGTTATTTTTAGTGTTCTCTCAATCAAATAGCGGTTCATCTTTTGATTTATTTTCTTCCCTTCATGTATTCCAAAATCTGAAGTAAAATCTGCTTCATTTAGATTATTGCCACAGCAAAGCAGCACACAGAAATGAGATGGAAGTAATAGTGCTTCTCAGGCTGAGCTTGGTGATCTTTATTTCACTTTGAACAAACTAGTTCAGGTTTTTCTCCCAGATCCTCTATATTATGAATGAGATTCTTGTTTTTCTGTATTTTAAACCAAACTTTGGATTATTATAGAAAAATAAAACCATTTACAAGTTCTGTGCTTACTATAACTTCTTTTATAATTTTGATCATAAACTTTAAAATATAGTAAGCATTTAATCTGTAGTCACATGAAGACATTTCTCTCATATATTGAGATTAAAATAAGACTGAATCACTGTTTTAAGTACTTTGTCCCCAGTTATGGTGTTTGTGAGAGACAGGAACTAGGAAATAAGATTCTTAAGTCTCTTTAAAAGTTTCCAAACTTCTTTGTCTGGGAAGGTAAAACTTAACAAATCAAATGGTATAATACTATAAAACTTTTGTAATACAATTATGAGGGACCAGTGAGATATCTCAGTGGTCTAAAGCGCCTGCTTAGGAAAGCTTAGGCAGGGACCACAGTTCAATCCCCAGCACCGCATGCTGTGCCAGCCCCACCCCCAGGGCAGGCTGAGCTGGCCATAATACTAAAAAAAAATAATAATAATAATGAGCAGTGACTATGCTTTGCATGGCTAGTTAAAGATGGGAGAGAATTAATGTGGATTTAGAAAGGTTAATGTTTAGTTGTTTGATCAATCTTATATACCTATATGTATTAATCTAAACTGATCCGATGATGAAAATATGTAATATAACCATTGTTAAATTTAAACAATAAAAGAATTGGGAAAATAAATAAATAAATAAATATTCAATACCAAAAAAAAAAAAAAA
>PVJA010000249.1:0-198389 GCA_004027025.1 Myocastor coypus
CTTTTTTTTTTTTTTTTTTTTTTTTTTTTTTGTCTTTTTGAGGCAGGGTCTTGCTATGCAGTTCAGGCTGGCCTTGAGCTCACTTTTGTAGTCCAGGCTGGTTTTGAATGCACACCAATCCTCCTGCCTCTGCCTCCCAAGTGCTGGGGATTACAGGCGTGCGCCATCACGCCTGGCTGGTTGTAATATCATTTTCTGTACAGAGAATTGAGCCGGGCGTGGTGGCGCACGCCTGTAATCCCAGCACTTGGGAAGCTGAGGCAGGAGGATTGGTGCGAGTTCGAGACCAGCCTGGGCTACAAAAGTGAGCTCAAGGCCAGCCTCAACTGCATAGCGAGACCCTATCTCAAAAAGACAAAAAAAAAAAAAAAAAAAAGAAAATTGGAAAGATAACTGCCATCTCTGTTATAAAATGAATCAAGCACTTTATTATTCCACTACTTGTCATGGACATTATGTAACCTGATGTTTGGGGTCATGACAAGCTTTTAGACAGGTGAAATTTTGTTGTGCAGTGACCGACCTTAACTCTCTTTGAGTCGATGGTAGTTTTCATCCACATTGCTTGGGGATTTTCCAAAGGAATGGAGAGAATCTTACGCAGCTCAGAACCCTGCAAGCCTAAGCATCATTTCCTTGTAGCAAATCCATGCTGAAGATTATCTTGGCAAAGAAACTATTTGGAGTTAGAGTCATGCTCCAAACTCCAGCTTCTCTACATTTTAGTTCTAATTTAAGAAAAAGCACTGAATTCTTAGAGTTCTAATTTTCATAATTCTAAGATGAGAATGTTAATGATATCAGGCTCTTCAGTCTATTAAGATTGTTTGAAGGATTGCAGGTAGTAGAAGGTTCCCCTAAACTATTTATTTTTTTCCATCACCCTCCCCTTCACATTTTAGTATCTGCATTTTCAAGAAGCTTTTTGGAAACTAAGTGTAGCTTGAAAATTAGATGGAGATTTTCTTTTTCTACCTTGTCAAATTATATATGAGAAAAGTTACAGGGACAAAACTGAGATATTTGTGAAGATCAAACACCTTTCTTTCAGTGCCTCCTGTGGGCCAATGGCTTTTTTCTCATGTGTTACTTCAGTTCATGGGTCTTGGGTCTGAGGATCTGCTCAAATGTACATTAAGCAGACAGAATCAGTCCTGCATGGTCCTGTCCCTTTTTCGTACACAAGAGTCTAACAGCGCTTAAGTAGGTGAAGCTAAAGGTGTTCATTCATGGATAAATGAATCAGCTGTTTCATAACCGTTCAGCCACTCTGGTGGGGAGACTAACATTTCTTTTGTAGTTGAGATCTCTGATAGGTCAACTTTCCTATCTATGGTAGTATAGCTAGCAAGATCCAGTCCAGACAAGGTTTTCTGTTTACACCTTTGTCCACCACTTTTTAAATTTTAAATAAAGACAGTTATTTCTCACAGCCCTGAAGGCTAGAAATCCTAAATCAAGGTGCCAGCAGGTTTGTTTCCATGAGGGTGTTTTTCCTGGACTGCAGTTGGCTGCCTTTTCTGCTATGTGTTCACATAGTGTTTGAGAGAACTCATGACCCCACTGAAATCCTACTAAGAGCCCACAGCCTTTTTACAACAGAGATTAGAGCTTCAGCTTTGAATCTGCAGTGGGAGAGACACTGTTTAGTGCCTAAAAGTCTGCTCACACTGAAGTGGCCAAAATGAATTAATATCTCAAATGCTTGATGTCTTCTGAAGAAAATGTTCCTTAAATATCTCTCTATCTACTGGCCATGCTTTCTCTTTCCTGCTTTTAGGAAAACTACTCTTTTATAGTTTTTCAAGGGTCTCAACTGGCCTCTAGCATAGAAAATGTAGCCCAAGTCACTCCCTGGCATTTTCAAATCCCAATTAACACTAATTAATCCTGAGGTGGAAATTCATACAAAAAATTCTGGGCAAAGGGAAGCAAGGGAGCTTTCACTGGGCCTTCAGATGAAGAGACAACTGCTCTTCTTTTGCCTTTACACCTGAACTGAGGATGAGGATACACAGCCCCAGCAGCTACCTGGCATTGTGCTCCAGCAGGCCACTTCATACAAGTGCTCTCTGCTCATCAAACTGTCCATCGAACCCATTACCACTATACAGTACTGCATGTGACTACTGTCTTGTGCTATCACAGTCTTTCCTTTGAAAATGTAAACTTGTGCTTCTAGGTAAAGCCCCTAGAGCTGAGCACTGGCTGATCCTTCAACCTGTTGTGTAGTCCTTAAGGCCATTTGTGCTTCCTGTTTCCTGTTTTTTTTTTTTTTTTAAGATTATGGCTGGCTCAGCCTGCACTTGGGATGGGGCTGGCGCAGCATGTGGTGGTGCTGGGATTGGACTGCAGTCCCTGCAGTTGCTTAAGCTTGCTCAAGCAGGTGCTTTAGACTGCTGAGCCATCTTGCCAGCCCTCCTGTGTCTTAAACTGTCCTTTCAGGCAACAGGGTAACAGCATGGGGGATTCGACCTTTTTCTTTTGCTGTTTTCAAATGTCACTCTTTCAAGGGGGATTTAATCACTTCACATAAAAAGAGCAACAACCTTCCTCCCTCTAACTTTATGTTTCTCTTTCTTGCTTTACATTACCCCATGTCACTTGTCCTCATCAGTACATCCAATATGTTTCAAATGTTTATCCATCATTTGAATTCCCGGGTTGAGTAAGGATGTATCTATTTTTTAATTAACCAGCTCTGTCTCAAATAGTACCAGCCACATAACCTTGACACTTGATAAACATATGCTAAATAAGGGCCATTTCTCAAAGGGATAAATATTAAGTAGTTTTAAGTGATGTTTTTATACTGGCTTTTAAATGTGAGTTTTATAAATTTGACCCAACACTATTTCAACTTTGAGGATAAAAGTGAACGTGAGGTTTAATTCACTAACAGCTGAGGTATAAATGCTACCTACTTATAAAAGCAAGATTTTAAAACATTCAGTTACTTAAAATAGAATTCTTTTATCTATTTGAAGTTCCATTTAAATGTTTCTAAATTTGTTTCTCACTGAAAATTTAGTTAAATTAAAACTGTAATTTCCCACTTGCCTACAATGACTAGTGGTGTTAAAACAGTGAATACCTTGTGGATGTTGGCATCATAATCAATCAGCTCACAGATCACCAATTTCCTTAAAACTATTGCACAGCACTTTTTTTTTTTTTTTTTTTTGTCTTTTTGAGACAGGGTCTTGCTATGCAGTTCAGGCTGGCCTTGAGCTCAGTTTTGTAGCCCAGGCTGGCTTCGAACTCACACCAATCCTCCTGCCTCAGCCTCCTGAGTGCTGGGATTACAGGTGTGCACCACCACGCCTGGATTTTTGCACAGCATAATTATAACAATTGTAAATACTTACTTTGACAGTTTAGAAGACAACTTAAACATTCTGATGGGTGTGATTTCCTATTATTTGGACAAAAGTCCCAAAAACTACAGTAAGTTTACATTAGCTCATGATTTTTGGAGTGTTTGGTCTGTGGTTGTTCAGCTGCATGGTGCGGATGGCCTGGCAGGAGGACATGTGGAGAAAGGGTGCTTACCTCATGTCATCCAGGCAGCAGAGGGAAATCAGGGACAAGAACATAGGACATGGCCCAGGGCTCAGTTCCAGCCAGGTCCCATCTCCTAGAAGCACGCTGAGCTGCTAAACTCTCATGCCTCCTATGATAGAACACCTTTCCAAACACAAGATATTTGAGAGAACACTTGAGATCTAAACTAACATTCCATTTCATTATGCAAAATGTATTTGGTCCATCTCTACAAATCACCAAAATCTTAACAGTTCCAGGCTTGCTGAAAATTCTAAGCCCCAAGTCTTATCTGAGACTCAAGGGAAGCTCATAGCTATGAGATGTAGCTAAAAATAAAGAAGACAGTTAAACACATCCAACATACTTGTGGAAGTGTCATACAATGTCACTGGGTAAACATTCCCATTCCGAAAGTGGCAAATAGCTGAACTGGAAGAAATCAGACCAAAAGAAGACCAAAGCTGAGCAGTCTAGTGTAGCCTGTGCCTTCACATCCAGCATCCAGTGAAACTGAGAAATGCGAATTGTAAAGGGCTCGTGTAGTCCCATGTATAAGGCCTTACTGACTGAAGTCCATGTGGTCTTTCTTTTTGGCTGGCTGGGTTTCAGAAGTACATCAGCATTTTAAAAATTGAATTAATCTTTTGAATAATTTATTAATATAGAATTATATTTCTGAGCTTTATTAAAGCTAGTAACTGTACAAATATCTTTGTAATACTCTATAAAGCTAAGCATTTTTAATTGAAAATGTTGCAATTAACAAAATTATTGGGGACCAACTGCTCAGGATTCCCCTCCTGTTCTTCTCTTGGACAGGAACTTTCTTTCCCTCAATAAATATGTTCTGCTCATTAAAACAAACAAACAAACAAACAAACAAAAAAGTTATCAAAAGTGTTTACTAAAAACACCAACTTCTGGGCCTCCTACTTGCTTCTTTCCACCTCTGCTGGAAATTCTTAGTCTACCAATCTTGAGGGGACCTATTATTTTTAGATTTAAATTTAAGCTTAGGTCCAAAGTTATTTTAGAGACACAGAGCTCTCTACTTCTACACCTGGAAGCATCTCCAAGTGATCTGACAGTCTGCTAGATGTGGGGTCACCTGACCTAGAGCAGCATTTTCTGAAATGTGTGTGAAGAGACAGTAGTCTTCCAAAATACTCTGCAATAAAGAGTCCAGAGCCTTATAAAACCAGGAAATAGAATGCCCTACATGCCTACAATGCTCACTATGAACAGTAGTATAATGTAGGCTCTGATGTTGTGTCATTTGTGAAACATGTTTTCCTCACGCTTACCAAAATATTTGGTCAAGGAATCCTATTTTCACTACAGCCACTGTTAACAACCCTTGAAATGAAGGACTTGGGATGAACTTTCAATCCATTTTTGTTAGACAGCTCAGGTCACACCAAGAGGAAGTCTCTTCACAAGACATTAAGGTATTAATAAGAAATATAATAAAGAATAAAGGTCAAATTTCCTGAACTTCATGTCTAGATCTACTAACTAGGCCTTGCTTTATCAGAGCAAAACATCAGTGACTTCTTGGTGTACTGTTGAAGCACTAAACTCAAAACAAGTACAAGAGAGGGTGATATTTTCCCAATATTCTTCTACTTTTTAAGTTTCCACACTCAATTTCATAAATAATACTTAATGTCACCTAAAAGAACACTTTCCATGCCCTGTTCACATTGTCTCTTCTCACAGATTCTCTACAACCAGATTTTTTCTCAGTTTCTTTTTGGATTCATACTACACTATCATTTCTGCTCATTTCCCTCTGCACAATGTGTTTAGTTTTCCTGGGTATTTCGTTGGGTGGTAGCTTCTTTCTCTGGAATCACCACACAATGAAATGTGTCTGCAAGTCTGGTGCCAGCTACTCAGGAAGAGTTAAGTAATTTATTTTTTATTATGGCTGGCTCAGCCTGCCCTGGGGGTGGGGCTGGCACAGCATGTGGTGCCAGGGATCGAACATGGTCCCTGTGGTTGCCTAAGCTTTCCTTAGCAGGTACTTTAGACTGCTGAACCATCTCACCAGCCTAAGAGGTGTTACATAATTTTAAAACCTGAATCAAACTTAAAAGTTTGCTAAAAGATTTAAGCATTTTTTCATAAGAGATGTTATTTGAATGTCCAATAAACACAGGAAAACATGTTCAACGTCTCTCGACATCATAAAATACAAAATTCAAGCCACAAGATACTACTATACAAGGTGTGATCAAAGTGTACAAAATACACTGCAAATTTCTAAATTTAAAAATTATCAAAGTGGAAGGCACATGGCCATTACTCTTCCTCAAATTTTCTCTCTTGCACTTCCCCTCTGCTGGCCACTTTCTGCAGCAGTTCCAGAAGTCCTTCTTCGTGTCTCTATGAAGTGTAATAAAGTCTGGCGAAATGATGCAGCCCAGTGTCATCCCACAGAGAGCATGTCCCCAGAGACCTCAGTGGGTCTTCATTCACTTTGTTCACCAGGCTATGAATGGGACCTCTACTTCTTTTACAAAGTCAAAACGACTATGAAAGGTAATCGCTTTGAATCCATTCAAGCAGCCACACAGTACAAAGAAAGACACTCAAGAAAGAGGACTTCCACAACTGTTTCAGAAAGTAGCAAGAATGATGAGGTAAGTTTACTTGAAAAAAAAAAAAAAAAAGGCGGAGGTGGGGGAGATACCTTGAGAGGGATTGCTGGCAATATATATTTCACTGTAATAAGTTTTTTCTTTTTAAATTTAACCATCACTTTTTGGGGGTCAAATCCTGTCTTCTATTTTAATTTTTTAAGAAATGAGCAGAATAGATTGATTAGGGGAAAGAAAGCTCCTGTCTGAGAAAGGAATGGGGGGATCTCCGGAATGGGTGGTCCCTGGGAAGCTGTTTCTTCCAGGCACTTTTATAGAGGAAAACCACATGGTGAGGCGGGTCTAAGGCTGTGGAGAAGACAGGAGAACTCACTTAGGTGGGCATGAAGTGGGACAAAACTGTGGACAACCAATGAGATTATAAGCACCATTGCTCAGTTGAAATAGATTAAATCCAGTCTCTTCCTGTTGGGGGGTTGGCCTAGTGACTCAACTGCGCTCTTTCAAGGTGATTGATACTTACTCAGAATATCAATCCCTGATGCTCATCCTTAGGGTAGTATGTAGCTGTATTTGTTTACTCTTGTTTTGAGATCTGTTCCACAGTGAAAGGGTGTCTGTTTATAGCTGCGAAGCCACATTGTCTTCCATGTTATCCTTGAAGGCCTGGCCCTATCTAACTGCGTATAATATTTCTATCTAATTTAGGAGCCTACAACATTCCCCGCTCTAAGAATACAAAATAGTTTAAAGAAAACACATTAGAAATGATACAAAATTTCAGTAAATAAAATAACAGAAATTCAACAATGGTTGCTGTAGTAAAACTTTATACTCATTATTACCAGAATGGCTGAATAAAAAGAAGCACAATATCAAGGGCTGACAAGAATAAAAAGCAAATAGTGCTTTAACTTATATATATCTAATATCATTTATTTATTGATTTATTTATATGGCACAGAGTCTCGCTACGCAGCTTGTGTAGAGATTGTGCTATCTCAGCCTCCTCAGTGCTGGAATTACAGGTGTGCACCACCTTGCCTGGTTTTGGTAGACAGCACAGAGCATCTGAGTTCCAGGTCCAGCAGGATATGCAGTACTTGGGACTGAACCTGGATCCTTGCACTTGCCAGGCAGGTACTCAGGCTGCTGAGGTATCTCTTCAGCCAGCACTTTCATATGTTGAAGGAACAAGAAGAATAACATGATATAAACATATGTTTCACATAAGGTAAAATACATGCTACACGACCCATAATTTTACTCCCAAAGATTTATTTAAGCAAAAGCAAAACATAACCACACAATTGCACAAGCTTAATTTTAGCATCCTCATTCATAATAATCTAAAACTACAAGCAGCCTTAATGTTATTAACAGAATCTACAAAAACACTTTAGTATATCCTAAATCTGAATTAGCCATAAAAGAGAGCAAAGTTACTAATATGACAATATAGATGCCTCTGAAGAAACATTATCCTGAGCAAAAAAAAGACCAGACAGAAGTGGCTATAGAGCATATAACTCCATTTATATCAATTACAGGATGGGCTCATCTAGAGAGGTAGAGAGGAGATTGATGGTGCAAGGAGCAAGCTATAGGGTTTGGTGACAAAAGGCACCAAAGAACTTCCTGGGGATAATAGTAATGTCCACATACTGACCAAAGAAGGGGCCACATGAATATATGAATGGGCTACATGGATATATATATGTATATATATATATACATATATATTCAAAATTCATCAAAGTGCACACTTTAAATAGGCGTGTTTATTGTAAGTATAAACTATAATTTAATAAAGTTAATTTAAAAATCATATAGAATGGAAAAACCAACAACGATGAAATTCTAATTAAGGATCTTTAGAGACTTGGTATTGTTTCCAAAAGACATCACAAGAAAATGTACAGTAAACTTGGCTGTGATGTGACCCAAGCATATTACCCTTGAAAATCAGGCTCAAATGTCATCCTTGTGTGGCTACTTTCTGTTTGGAAATTACTCAAGACATTCTCTCTGTTAATGAGCAAAATGCCCCTATGTAGAAGATCTTATTAGCTTCATTTTAATATTACATTTTAGGAACAAAGATAGTTCATAGCTGATTTTGTAGATATAATAGATAATTAGAGTATGGCAGGCTGGATACTGTATGTCCACACCAGAATTTCTATATTTTCTTTCAGTAGAAACATGGATTGATGAGACAGAGAGAGCAGACCATTTATATTCTTCCATAATATTATTTGTGTCTGATTAATAGAAGTAAAACTACTGTAAAATATTTTAAACACCTTTTATTTTGACACAATTTTTACATGGTTTAACACACTGAATACATTTTAGGAAATTTCCTGAAAAGGCTAAATGTAAAATAAATGGAAGTGAAGCTTACCAAAATAGCTGAAAGCTAATTTAAGGTATCTTAAAGGGAGGGCTGGCTAAATAGATCAGCAGATTAAAGTACCTACAAACAGGCACAGGGGCCTGCCCCCAGGGTGTGCTGAGACTGTCACTGAGACTGGGTGTGGTGGTGCACACCTATAATCTCAGCTCTTAGGAGGCTGTAAACAGGCGGATCACTGTAAGCCTGATCTAGTAGTGAGACCGTGTACACCTTGTAGACCCCCCCAAAAAAAATCTTAAAGGGTTCTTACCTTTTTTGGGGAAAAAAAAGACAACATTGTATAAAACTGAAGATCTCTGAGTTCAGAAATATCACCTCTTTGATCTCGAGGATCTCAACATCACGATGATTTGAGTGCGTGTCTTTAAATTCAGTCAGCTGAGGATGTGGGAGCTCTTACAGCTGAGTTTTTCATCGAGCATGTTGGACAATGTCACTGGTTCCCTGTTCTGTGTGCTGGGGCCACACACCTTGTGATCAGCTCTTCAGTGAGTCATAGAACTGAACTGTCCGTACGCAGTCCCCAAGTGTTGGCTTGCCTCTTGTATTACTTTGCTATTTATTTGTCAACTTGAAAGTGGGGCAGAAGAGTTCAATTCCAGGTCCCACAAACAAACAAACAAACAAACAAACAAACAAACAAACCAAAAACCAAAAAAACAACTACTAATAGATTGCTGGGGATGGTGGTGCATGCCTGTAATCCCAGCATTTGGGAAGCTGAGGCAAGAGGGTCAGTGCGAGTTGGAGACCAGCCTGGACTACAGAAATGAACTCAAGGCCAGCATGAACTGCTTAGCGAGATCCTGTCTCAAAAAGACAAAAAAAAAAAAAAAAAAAAAAAAAAAAAAAAAAAAAAAAAAAAAAAAAAAAAAAAAAAAAAAAAAAAAAAAAAAAAAAAAAAAAAAAAAGTGCGGCAGGAAATAGCTAATCTTTCTGCAACTTTTGATGTTTCTTTTTCAACTAATATCTCAACTTCTATACCCCTTTACTAGATACTGAATTCACCTTTCTTGTAGGCACACTGCAAAAGCTCTTCCATCTACCCCTACATAAGTTTATCTTCTCTCTCTTTTTAATACCCATAAACCTTAGAAAATTCAACATTTACTTAGTGACTACGGTTGTATAAAAGAGATATATGATAGGTATGCATAGAAACCAGTCCTACTTTCAGCTTAAGATTCATAACTTTTAATTTTTATTGTAAGTCTGCTTAAAATGGTAGCAGAAATAAAAAAAATACATGAAAATGCCATGCTTTATGATGTAAGAACTAATGTTTTTGGTGTTTTCTAGAAAGATGGCTCTGTATGAGCCTTCCGTAGTCAGCAAGGGCCTGGTGCACTGAGACTTGACATGATATCCTGAGGCCTCTGGGCTGGATATTTTAGTGGATTGATGAAGTGGTTGGACAAGATCAGAGGAAATGAAGGATAAGAATCAGGACAACCTAGAGATGTTTGTTGTTGATCACTGTTTCTTTGTGGAGGGTTAAAGAAAAGAAATGTAAATCCTCTGTTTTTACAGTGTAAGTCCTTTGTAGGACATGATTGGAACACATTTCTTCTGATGAAAACTATACACGTACATAATATAAAGCTTTTTTTTTTTGTATTTTGTGCAGGGTCTCAGTACACAGCTTGAATTCATAGTGATCCTTCCCAGTACACATTACAGGTGTGCTCCACCATGCTTGGACTCTGGTCAGAGGCTCAGTGGACTTGGAGTTGGGGCCATTGTGGAATGTAGTACCAGGGATCAAGCCCTGGTCCCTGCCCTTGCCTAAGCAGGTGCTTAGTTCACTGAGCTAGCATCTTAACTTTGGTTATTGTAATTTCTTTCATTGCTCTAGGTTTATCAAGATGAAAGTAATGCAACTTTTGCTTCACCATTCCTGTTTTCCAGACGAGATTGAGTATGGTAAAAAGCTTGGCTTACTGGTTCTTCAGGTCAACAGGACAGAACCACGGTTTCCAGCATCTGCTTGTGGAGAAGGCTTCCTGTTAGGACCATTTTCCTCAGTGTGTGAGTGAACTGACTTTGATGTTGACTGACCTCCTTGTGGTTGACAGAAGGCTCATTTGGGCAGGCGATGCTAATACACTACCAGGCACACTGTGTCAGCACCGAACACTTTTATGGGGACGATCCCAGCCATGGCTCTGATTAGAACTTGGGATTTCCAAGAGGAAAGTCGAGAAAATGAAATCTTTTGATATAATTATGAAAACTTGATTAGCATACTCTGTGGCATAGACTACGTAAGGATGGCCATATGAATGGTCACTGGAAAATTCAGGACAAAATTGAAGAAAAGTTTTCATTGGAATAATGAGATGGTAATAAATACATATTCTTTACTTTTACCATTGTATTATAGTAACCTACAATGCTCGCTTGCTGGGGAGGTTTCTTTCACTTTCAGAAATTGCAATTTGATTTGATGTTTGTTAAACATAGTGAAGGGGTCAAGGCTTATTTTAGTAGCTGTTGCGTATTTAAAATTAGAACATTAGAGGTCACTATAGCTCACATTTGTGTCATTGTGTCACTGTCCTACCTACTGTTTATGTTGCTTTTTCAATATCAGAACTACATTACCACCAGTTTGGTATTTACTTCAATAGCAAAATGTTCAGAAAGAATCCAGCCTTCCTGATAGGATAGACTAGTGTACATCACTATGGTTTTAGACTACTATATCTGTGTAGTTTTAGAATGTCAGTGGTTTAAAACAAAGGAGCCTTACACGACACACGTGAAAGACGGACTTCATCTTTCTGCCCAAAGTAGAAAAGGCATGCAGTTTTGACTTGGATGTTCTTTGTCCTACCACCCAGGTCCATCCAATTTCAATTTCTAAAGCTCTTAGCCCACAACAAAACAAATCTTAGGTGACAGATTAACAGAGCACTCATGCTCCTAATTGGTTAATTAAGGTCCGATGCGGCTCCGCAGATGCTTAAGAGATGATGTTTTATGGCTCTGGCTCAGTGTTATCATCCCGGTCAGGACGGACTGCTTGTGATCCCAGGGCGATCTTGGAAACAGGACCCTATGCCGCCATCGTCCTCTAGGGCTCTGAGAGACTCCAGCTTTCCCCAAGTCAGAAGAGGGCTTTGCAGCCCTGCCTGGGAAGCAGCAGGAGCCTCTGTCTAATTGGTATTTATTGTTGCAATGTTTTGGATTCCAGACCTTTGATAAACCTTTCCCAGGTTGCAACCCCGTGGTTAACTCGCAGCAGTAGGAAGCTGTGAGTGCAGGGCTGCAATTAACCTTCCCAGGCAAAACAAAACATTAAAAAAGCAGCTCACTTTCTGCCCATGTAATTCTTAATGACAGTTGGCCGGGGAAAACAATGCTCCCTAAAATGGGAACATATTTGTGTGCCTACCCACTAGCCAAGGAAGAGGCATTTATCAAAAAAGGGCTAATTATTCAGACTGAAGTGAAGAAAATAAGAAGGAAGCATGTGAAAGGCAAAAGTTATAATTAAAAAGTGGAATGTTTCTAATAGTGGGATTTAAATGTAAGTGTTGTCAGATGGGTTTTTATTTAAGTTACAATGTACAGTGAACACAAAATCGTACTTCTGACCTCAGAAGTTTTGCTCTGTTGTTATCTGTGAGAGATACTGGTAATAACAGTAAATACTCTGCCTTCAAAAGCTCCAAATTCCAGGTAATTGTAAATGGGCAAGGTAGTTACTTACTCTAAGCCTCAATTTCAGTAGCTGAAAAATTCAGAGCCCGCTTGCTTAACAACCTGCAAGCTGAAAGACCTGTCACGTTGCATTTTGAGACCCTTTGGGGCTCAGAGCTCCATGCCTCTATTATGCATCGCAGGAGAGGGCTTTTGGTAACTTATCCTTTAACAGACTTTGCTTAACATATTAGTAATAAGAGGCTGAGGAAAGTTCATTAGAAGAAGATTAAGGCAAATGAAAGTCAAGAGAGAGGCACACATTCTTAACCTAGAAAAGAGTGGTATCTGCAGGTAGGTGTGCATGTCATGGAGGGGCCGATCTGTCAGGGAGAGAGGGCAGCGAAAGGTGACAAAAGCAGGAAAAAGTCAGCTGAGGCGGTGCACCCCTGTATACCCAGTCTTCTAGAGTCTGGGGCAGGAGGGCCAACAATTTTAGCCCCACTGGCGTGATTTAGTGATTGGTAGATTCTATCTCAAAAATAATAACAATAAAGAAATAATGAAATGGTTGAACATGTGGTTCAGTGCAAATGCCCAGGGTTTAATTCTCAGTGTCAGGAAAACCAACCAACCAACCAACCAACCAACCAACCAACAAACTAGAACACAGGACCAAGGAAATCAGAAAAGGGATAAAAGCAATCAAGGGCTTTCTGCAGGAGTTACTTAGGGAGCACATGTAAGAGGAAGGAGGTATCTCAGAAATGCCAAGTCAGCCCTGCTGGTGACGCCTCTGGAGGGAGGCTCTGGCCACACCTCCCCCCAGCGATTGCTGTATGGTTACCAGCATTTGTAAATCACCGTGCGCAGTGCTTGGGGTCTGACTAGTCCTAGTAAGTATAGAGATTTGTCCATTTGCAAGGCACACCCATCTTCTAATCTTTGTTTCAAAGCATTTTTTTTTTTCTTTTTCAGAGAGTATGCTTTGAATTTAATAGGCTTCTAGGAAGGGCGAATTCTCAGCAAAGCCCAGGCAGAGTTGATCCCAGGATGGGGCTGAAACTTGGGCTAAGGCCCAGAGATTCTGTTGCTGGTATGCTCCAAGGGCCTGCTGGGAGCCCTTGGGAGTCGCTCATGAGGAAGGCTCTCAGCTGGAAAATATTGTGTATTCTACCATTTTTTCATTGTCAGTTTGCATTTCAAATGACTTGTCAGATTGGGAATGTTCTGGTACTAGCTTTTCCCCTGGTGTCACAGTGTTTAGCCTGCTTTCCAAACCTGGAATTCCTGATGCTAGGGGACGTGGAGTGAACCTCGCGTCTCTCTTCTCTGTGATTGTCTCTTTTCCCTTAAGTCTTAGACATGTTTCTTTAACTTCACAAGTCCTTGGACGTCTTACCTTGGAATTTTTTTTTTAAACTTGAAATTGAATTTCTATGAAAGGCAAGTCCTCCTGGATTCGACCTCTCCCTCTATTCTTTGTCTCAGCTTTACATAGACACCAGCTGTTACCAGGTGGTGAAGACAACGAGACAACGCGCTTTGGCTGGAGATAATTCCAAACATCGTTTTCTCCCCCACCCTCTGCTTTTCCTAAGTGTGTTAACGCGCTCAGCGGCCACTGGGGGGAGCCACATACCCATACTCGTCAGCCTGAACAGCATCCCCTGTACAGAACCTGAGATCATATAAAGCTCACAGCAAATGCAAAGTAAATTGCTCAATGCTCCTGGAAGGAAACAGCAATTTAAGTTGGCAAATGTAGTGCTTTAAATTTGAAGCAATACTTTTGTTTGTCTCTGATTATGCCTTCCGAGGATTTGGAAACTCATACAATAACGTTTCCATCTTTAAAAAGACACATACTTTTAAAGCACTGTGGTCCTTTCATCCCTTCCCAGGGATCTCTAAGGGTGACTGCTGCGAGGCGGTTGCAACTGCGTACCTATTTGTCTTCATTGCTTGCGAGCACATGTTGCAGCTATTTGAGCTCCTGTATTCCCCTGGAAGATTAGACGAGCAGCCTTAAGAAGCTGCTTGGCTGTCTCCGATTGAATTTATTTTTAACTCTATGACCTCGAAACAGCCTGGAGTCCTACAGTGAAGAGATCGGTGAGGCTGTGGCGAGCAGAGGGAGGAGTAGTGGAAAGGCGGACCCAGGCTCCCGACAGCAGCTCGGTTTATACAGCGGTGGATCTGTCTGGCCACGCTGACCCCGGGAACAGATGGGAACTGTGCTCCCAAAAGCGCCACTGGCCAATCACTCCAAGGAAGGAATCTGCACCCAACTAGCATTGCTGGAGGATTGATCCTGAACCAGTCAGTGCATACACTTTTATTAGCTTGTTCCTCACAATAGCAAGATGATGAAAATGCTACATGTTTTACAGAGTATAAAACTTACGTGCAGCTGTTCAATCATGGACTCAAACTTATGTAGTGTTAAAATCCCAGCCAGAACAGGGAATGAGCAAACTTTTTCCTCTTGTTTTTGAGAACAATGTTTTCATTTTAGTTCCCTACTACTTAAATTTATACAGAGAGGTATCACTTGTCTTTCATGTGAATTTTTAGGGTGATGTGTTAAAATACTCTGAAACAAACCTGTGCTCCTGCATGTCGGCATCACAGAGAGGCTTGCTCTAGTGCTCCCCCATGTTCATGTTGATTATTTGTCTGTCAGGTCCTTTGTGCCAGAACTCAGAATTTTAGTTCTATTAAAATTCTCACAATGAAGTAACAAATGTTGGCATTGTACTCAGATATCTAATCCTTCATTGATAGTAGTGTTAGATTACATTTGGTTATGTTTAATTCTAATGAGTCTTCTCTAAGAGTTTCAACATTAAATACTATATTTAAAAAAAGTATGTATATGTATGTATATATGTATGTACGTATTAGGTACAGGATCTCATTACACAACTCAGACTCATGATGATCCTCCTGTCTCAGCCTTCCCAGCACTGGGATTGTAGGCATGTGCCACCACTCCTGGTTTTGGGGCAGGCAGGTGCAGTGTGCCTGGGGTACTGGGGCTGGCATGGCACGTGGCACCTGGGATTGAACTTGCACTTGCCAGTCAGGCTCTTAGACTGCAGAGCTATCTCCCATCTCCTAAATATTATTTTGTACTCTGATGGTAGATTCCCATGAGCATTAGAGAAAGAATGAAGGGAAAATGTGATTTTTATTTTTCACATATTCCACTAAAACAGTCATTTTATGGGTAATAGGGACAAGGTGGTTATGATGAAGCATTACAATAATAAGTTCTGTCCTAATCATAGTTCCTGGTGAAATATCAACAAATTAGAATGCTATAGCAAGTGCCATGCTCTTAATTTAATTATTTATTGCTTTGAGCAGTACAAAATGATCTCTAAGAAAAAGTTTAAGGAATATGGGCTTCACAATACATAGAAAAGTAAGGCTATTCTTGTGATCAGGGCTTACAAAGAAAACAATACATGACATAATTTATAGTAGTCACCTAGAATCAGAAGAAAGGAGTGTAGGAAATCTGTCCACACACTAGAGACCCAAAGCATCCAGCTGAGGGCCTGAACCCCATGGCAATGACCTGCATGAGTCCAGCTGGAGACTTTGAGCTCAGAACAGGAACTCCCAGAGTCCAGCAGGAGGCCAAGAATGCCTATAATGCCTTCTTACACACATCTGTACCAAGGATCTGCACTGGGAAGACCCAAAGACCAGTGATAGAAGCTAGAAAGTCTGTGCTAGCGGAATGAAGATTTGTGCTAGCAGGCTGGGGGGTCTGCAGTGGACCCAGGAAGCCATGCTCAAGGCCAGCACAGAGCTCCCCCAAAGCACACTGCCGATACCCTTAGCAATAGCAAGAACCTGAGCTCCTTTAATGATGAGAACAGCCAGGTTCAAACCAGGAAAGGCAGCCAGCAAGCTCCTCCAGGAGAACTAATGGTCCCCTCTCAGACCTCTTCTCCAGATCTTTTTTTTTTTTTTTTTTTGTTGGGGGGCAACAATCCTCAGGCGGGCCTTCCACATCCAGCACCATGCTGATACAGTTCAGCTGGGTGTTCCCAGTGGACAACCAGTTGTCAATCCACCACAAGTATCTTGTTGAGAAATAAATATGTTGGTTTAAAGAAGGTGTTTTAAATGATGACAGGTTTTGTTTCACATTTGGAAGAGTCAGTATCAGAGTTGAGACAATAAAATAGCTAATATACCATCTAGGTATAAGAAATTATTAAGGTTAGGCACAAGAACAGAGTCAAAATGATCTAAATAATTTCCCCAAGTATGTTATTTTCCTTGCCTTCATTTCAGTGTTCTAGGAACAAACTTATCATCAAAAATTTAATCTGGCTTCCAGTGGTCAATTACTTGCAGCTAGTGTTCTAGCTACTGTGTAGTGTAGCGTACAAGTTTTGTTTTAATTAGAAAAGAAAAACAAAGATGATCTGGAAAGCATGTTTTCATATGATTAAGATTTAAAACAGTCCTCATTTTCCCTAACTTTTTATTTTGAGAAATTTGAAACTACAGAAAGTTTAAGTGATAGCACAATGAACAGTTGCAGACATTTTTCCTCAGTTCTGCAATTGTTAACCCTTTGCCATATTTTTCTGTTTCTCCAATTCTCTGCGTCTGTCACTCTTGATATCACCAGTGAAAAAATAACTGAGAATAAATTTCAGACATCTTCACGCTTTACTTCTGCATACTTCAGCAGGTACCTTCAAAAAAGTGAAGGACTTTCTAATATGTAACCTCAAAGCAATCAGCAGACTTAAAGAATTTTACAGCAGCAATTCAACTGTTGATTTCATACCTAGTTAAATTTACAATTGCTTCAGTCATCCCCTGATGGGAGTTCCCTGGTGGTCTCGGTGGCTCTTGCCAATAGTTTAGAGAGAATTTCTTAACAAATCTGTTAGCTCCGTGGCCTGAAAGACCAATATGCGCCAATGGTTTCTGCAGGCTCCATATTCCTGCTGGAAAGTACTTTCTCAACCTGGGAGCTTTGGTGTTGCATAATCACATAGATCGGTCTACCCACGTTACACCCTATCAATATGCAGAGTCTCATAAATAGAGAAGAACTTTTCTATACTAGAACGCTGGTCAGGGATGTAAAGGTAATCTAGGTCCAGTCTAAATTGTGAGATTATTAAGGTTGGATTACGTTTCCAATTTTGCTGGGGATGCGTGCTTGTGGCTACTCTCTTGCAGTTATTTTCTCTAGCACTGTTCACTTATTTATATCTTGCTGTTCTAGGTCTATGGACTCTTTGGATTTCATTACTGAGCGATCTCATCAATTTCTTCTTCTTTCTTTACATACAACCCAAACAATGGCTCACACATTACATTTCTTTTCAATCTCTCTTTAGTCTTACCAGGACAAATCCTTTATCTTTTTATTTTGCCCTCTAATAAAGACTTTTGAAGAGTCCAGGATTTTTTTTCTTTTAGAATTTGACAATTCTAGATTTGTTTGATTGCTCTTTCATGGTTTTATCATGTTTTTCTACCCTTTCAGTGAATTATATGATTGGTCCATAGGCCAGACAAAGTTAATTATCATGACAAGATCTTATTGATGATACAGACTTTCCATTACATTATTATATTAGAATTCAGATATTATAAGGTGGCCTCACTCTAAATGATTAGCTAAGGGGCTGATGCCCAGGATAGCTATTGAGGAGAGCAAAGCCTTTTGCATTTTCAAATTAACATTTAGTCTGTTTGATGATACTTTGGTACTATGTAATTATCCTGTTACAAACTATATTTTACCCAGTGATTTTATCTTCTTTTAATAAGCCTTGCTTGAATCAATCATTATGTTCTGGGAGTGTTAAATGTTGTTTTTTCCATTATTTGTCTATGTTCATCAGCTTTCATTATTTTATAAGTAAAACTGTAATTCCTCTTCACTTTCCACCTATTTTAAAATATTATACATTCATGGATTTAAATAATATCACACCATAATATATTATGAGCATCTATAAGATCATCTATTCTTATAGATGATCAAATTATCCTAAATAGTAGATTCAATTGGAATCAATGCATTTGATTCCTGTGGCCTTTGCCCACAAGAGAGAAGACCTCTAGAAGGTGCCCTGAGAGCCCTGCATTCTAGTACCGAAGCCTCCCATTATCTGTGGGCTACCTGCCAAGATTCCCCAGGAAATGCCTGAAACTGCAGGATGTACTGAACTACATTTTCTTGTTCACCCATATCTGTGATAAGAAACTGAAGGAGTAAATGAAATTTTCAAAGCACAATAGATATTGTGAAAGGAAAAGAAACCATTCAAAAGGCAAGAACAACTGGGATGGGGGAAAGGAAAAAAAAGGAAGAGAAATATATTTATACACACATATTAGCTATGACAACTGTAGCTTAATTTATTAGTTTATTGGAAGGCAGTGTTAGCACTTTTATTGTTCAATCAGTGTTGCATGAGTACTTCTCTTAATTTAAGCAACTACCTGGAAGATAACAAAATACAATGGAAGAATCATTATTTAATTTCCTATCATCTTGTTTTTAATGTTCTTTACCATTTATTATTTTTATTCTTCTAAAAATACAAAAGTTTAGATACAATAAAATATTAACAACATTAAAATAGAAGAAGCACAACAACATCCTCTGATCAGCGCTGTGTGCCTGTGTCTCTGTCTCCTTCTCTCTCGGACACCTCACCATGCAACACTCTCAGGTCTAGGACGCCCTCGGGGTGAGAAGAGTGGAAAATGATGAAATAGTGTTGCTATGGCTTCTGCAGCTGGAAGTATGATGGTATAACTCTCATGAATTCTTTTTCTTCTTTTAAAGTTTCATGAATAAAATATTCATTTAGATCTTAGTAACATCAGCATATGATTTCCTTTTGTCTTTATTAAACTGGGAAATTTTTGCTTAAGGAAACTTTTCAGATTGTCTTTAGCATGTCTGACTTCTTAGTCTGATTTCTGTTACTGTAACAGAATATCTGAGATTGGGTAACTTATAAAGAACAGAAGTTTAATTTGGCACTCAGCTTTGGTGGCTGGATCTCCAAAAGCAAGGCTCCAATGGGTTCCTTATGCTTTTAGTGGCATAGCAAGCGGGCAAGGAGGAAGCAGACGAAGTGACCAAATGCTTGCAGTAGCCAACCCACTCCTGCAAGGAAGCCAACAAGCCACTACTGAAAGCTCTGTCTCCATCAGCCCCACTTCTTCCCTAGGTCCCACTTCCAGACACTGCCCAGGAGCAGTCGAGCTTCACTGTGAGTTCCACAGGGGATGAGCCATATCCTAACCACAGCAGTCAAGTCGACTTCATCAATACCTGTGCTTTGAGGACATTATTTAGTAAAATAAGGGTTCTTGAATTCAAGCACTGGCACACTGTGACTAGTGCTCTGGTAACCAAGATGGCTGCTAAGGGCCTGCATGAAGGATATAAGTATAGGTATAGATATAGATATAGATATAGATATAGATCAGTGGTTCTCAACCTTTCTAAGGCCATGACCCCACAATATAGTTCCTCATGTTGCGGTGACCCCAAACCAAAAAATAATTTTGGCGGCTACTTCAAAACTGTAATTTTGCTACAGTTATGATTCGGAATGGCTTTAGGCAAACCCTGTGTTTTGGTCGTTCGGCCCCTACCGGGGTCGCGACCCACAGGTTGAGAACCGCTGATATAGATAGAGATAGAGGTATAGATAGAGATAGAGACAGAGACAGAGACAGTTATAGAGACAGAGACACAGACAGAGATAGAGACACAGACAGAGACAGACACAGAGATAGTGACAGAGATAGAGACTGACAAATATAGGTACAGGTATACAGATATAGATATAGATATACAGATACACAGATATAGATATAGCTATGCTGGATGAAGGGATGATTCAGGTCTAAGCAGGATAAAGCAGGACAGTGCAAGATTTTTCTCTGCTACTCAGAATAGCACACAATTTAAAACCTACCAAATGTTTATTTCTGCACTTTCTTACTTAAGGATGACCTTAGGCCATGAATACTTGAAACCATAGAAAATGAAGCTATAAGTAAAGGAGTGGCCGGAGCATGCCATTCTACAATCAGTCTTCTAGATTGAGACGGAATCTGGTGACTCACCTCTAGAAAACAGGACAGGACAAAAGCAGAGATGCGCCGCGTTTGGCCGCAGATGATGCAGGGGCAGCGGCTTCTGTTTGCTTGCCTTCCTTTCCCCTCTTGTTTCTTTGCTAGCAGGAGTACCTGCCATTGCAAGCTTCCTGGGAGGACTCCCACAGGCTTCCACACCTAGGAAGGGCTCCGAGCAACAACTAGGAGACATCTGAGCTTCAAACTCAGCACCCGCAAGGAGCCAAATATAAACAGCAGCAGAGGTACGAACCAGATTACCAGTGGGTACCCCTAGAGGTAACCCTGTGAGGACGACAGCCCAGCTGATGATTTCACCGCAGCCATATGTGTTAGAAATTGTGAGCCAGAGGACCCAGCGAAGCCACTGTCACATTTAAGATCCACAGAACTCCCATCTAATAAATGTTAATTGTTTCAAGTTCCTAAGCTTGGCAGTGATCTGTTGTGTAGCAGTAACTAACTCATGGAGTCAGACCTTTCAGATTCACTTTGTAGTTTTGTATTTGTATTTCTCTAATTTCACTTATTTTTTTCTGCAGCAGAGACCTGTCTTGGAAATACAAGATGGTAGCATCAAAGGTGATAATTGTCACAGAGATATTATTGCTTCTACAACCATTCAGTGAATAGAGCTAGAAAACACAACACTGCACAACACTTGCACGCACATACACACATACACACACATCCCAAGAACTATTACTGATATTTCAAATTCCCCATTAGTATTATGTGGCTCTTCTTTACCTTCTTTTACTATGTATCATGTCTCTTCTTTCACTGTGAAAACTTTAGTCCCTCATTTTAATAACACTATAAAGAAGTGGATATTTTGCGAATGGGAAGGAGACCAAGAGTTGAGGGAGGGGAAGGAGACGTAAAAAGTGCTAAGATGTGTTGTGTGCAACAGCTTCTCTTGATAAATGTAACCATAATGGACAGCAAACATGTACTAAGAAGATAAAATTTTAAAAATTAAGGAAGTAAGAGTATGTGTCATAATTGTAGCACTAGAGATAAATTCTCTGGTTCTTTTGAATAGCTCTGTTTTATAGTGTTTTTCATTTCCACGACTTGAGATTGATTTAACTTCCGACAGCTTTTTGGATGTTAAAATTTTCTTTATCAAAATTCATTTTAGCATTTTTAACTTAAAAATTATCCAGAAATATGAGCTGGGGAGATCGTTTGGTGGTCAAAGCTTCTGCCTGGCAAACACAAGACCTGGGTTCAAGCCCCTATAATGTGTGCTGTGTGGGATACCAAAACTGGGTATGGTGGTGCACGCCTATATTTATAGTGTTGGCGAGGCTGAGACAGGAGGATCACTATGAGTCTGAGCTGTGTAGTGAGACCCTGTATCAAACAAACAAACAACCAAATAAGTAAATAAATAAAACATTTAAAAATTATCCAGAAATGATAGAAGAAAAGGCTAGAAATGCATGTAGTAACATATGAAAGTAAATAACCCAGGGTTATGTATCTTTGGATAGTTCAATTTTTCACCATTAGCAAAAAGCTTTCATTGAGCCATTAATGTGGGCTGCTGGAGCCTCAAAGATTTGATACTTGG
Source organism: Myocastor coypus (assembly GCA_004027025.1). Classification (NCBI taxonomy): domain Eukaryota; kingdom Metazoa; phylum Chordata; class Mammalia; order Rodentia; family Myocastoridae; genus Myocastor; species Myocastor coypus. Next base: position 21,944 of record PVJA010000249.1, read on the forward strand.
TAGGAGGAACTTACATTCTGGGCAGAAGGTCATTCACATTTGTTGATATATTTTTAAATGATAACATAAAGAGGTACAAAACATTTTACCAGGTTGGATGTTGTCAAAAGGCATGTATTAGTTTAGTAATAGAAGAATATAATGATATTATAGAGGGAGCAAAAACAGATTTGAGAGACACGAGAAGACTCTTCACTGGGAGGGACGTCAGAGACAAGGCCGTTTATTTCACAGTGCTCATCCCATTCCTGTAAATTGAGCAAGATTAGCTCTCAAATAAATTTTACCTCTTTACCTTACATTTCAACTGAAAATAGATTTTTCTTCTGCATTTTGACAAATGGTAGCATATGTGATTGTAGCACTATCATGCTGCGGAAGAATGTGAAGGAAATGGGGAGTAATCGGCTAACATTATGATTTCCTCAGATGGTTAAGTTTCTCCTTTATTTGCTTATACCTCTTTCTAAAGGCAACCATATTTTAAAAGTTTTGGCATGCCTACTTTAGCTAAGCTCACAGATAAATTTTTGCAAGAGAATATGTACAACCGTAATTCATGACAAGGTCCCGAGGATCAAGCCAGGAATTAACATGTGATTCTATTCAGTAGAGTTCACAGCAAAGAACTGCTGAGAGAAAGGGGAGGACAGGGAAACTAAGGGAAGGCAAACGCAGTGGCATTTACATTTTTAGCCGTTGTTTTGGGCATTCTTATTACTCTTGTCTAATCAGTTTTCTTTGTTCAATTTAAAAAATTTGTACTGGGGCCTTGCTGGTTAGCTCAGTTGTTTAAAGTGCTTGCTCAGGCAAACTCAGTCAGGTGTGGGGGACCCCAGTTTGATCACACACATACCTCACCAGACCCACCCTTTAGGCAGTCTGAGCAAGCAAAAAAAAAAAAGTCCCTCTACAGAATTGTATTGGTTGAATGGATGATAATCTTAATGGAGGTAAAAAGTATTGCTTTGGTACAAAATAAACACGTGGTTGACATTATAAATCCATTTGATAATGAACACAATAGTAAAACTTTCATTAATGCAAAAATAATTCAGGGAAGTGCAGCGTATCTGCGGACGATAGCTGTCAGTGTTGGGAAGCTTGTGCTCCATTGGTAGTCCTTCCTGGTATGGAGGCCACAGCCACATATGACAAGGTGGAAGAAGCCCAGGATGATGGATTCTTGGTGGCTATTGTGCCATGTAAAGAAATTGAAAAATTTAACAAGATTGTTAGATTTAAAAAAAAATAGTTCTATTTCTAGATCATGCATATAGTCACTGACACAAGGATCATTTTTCTACCTTCGGAGAAAATATTTTTGATCTGCAAAGCTGAGAGAGAAAGCAAATATTGCTGTGTACTGGTTACTCAAGAGCTCTACAGGCACAAAGCATGTGAAACAAACCCCAGTTGTCATGCAATTCTCAACCCGAGCTCACTGAAGTCATTACCACAGGCATAGGCATCTGTAGCAAGAATGTCTTGTAGAGCAATATTAACCTGTGAGAGCCAGGGGATGTCTTGGGAAATATTCACTTAGAAGTCTGCCTTACGGGCTTTGTTCCTTTGTAACACCTCAAACAAAATGAATCTATGAGCTTACTGTCTTCTCTTCATGTGATAGATAACAGTAAAATCAAGGCCATGAGAAACTGCCTCATTCCAAAGCCCTGTGCATAACAGTCAATTTGATGAAGGTGTCCACCCAAAGTGGCTGTGAGTCATAGTTGAGTGATCCTGACTTGTCTGAAAAGCAAATTTATGTCACAGACAAGGAGAACTCTCTGGGTAGATGGTTACATACAGTTTTATCCAGACATCTGGAGACTTTGATCTGGGAGAAACCACATCATAGAAAAATTGTTATCGTCTGAGAGCATGCTGGTGATAAAAACTTCTAACTATCGTAACTACATCTTCCATGTGTTCAGATTGCCACATGTTCTGTGATCAGTGGAATTAAGGCTCTGCCAGACATAAGGCTAAAGAGATATTCTAGAAAGGAAAATGCACACCTTCCTTGTGATAGTCCATTTGAAATTTTATTTCAATCTTTGCCAAAATTATCGTGATTTCAATATATGTCACTGGAGATCCCCATGTAAAACCATTGTTCTCTTAGATACATATAATGGTGGTAGAAAAGAAGGTATTTGAGAAAGTTGGAAAAGAAAGTCCTCATGTGTTTGACATGGGATGGTGCAGTCTCGATGGTCTAGCCCTTGATCTTCCAGTCTGAATTGTTATGATATCCCAAGAGGCATTTGTTTATTTTTAATTTACCTAAGCCAACCACATAATTGGCAATACTTCCCTAGTGTTCTAGTTCCTCCTTATTTTATTCCTCATATTTTTTTTTTGTCACTACGATAGTTAAGCAAACATTGTCTCTCTCTCTTTTTTTTTTTGAGGTTCTAGAGATTAAACTCAGAATATTCACAGTGAGTCAAATTCTTAGAGCTTTTGATTATTATCATATTTATCTTGAGTCAGGATCTCCTTAAATTGCTAAGTTGTCCAAAATGTAACTCACGATCCTTCTTCTCCAGCCTCCCAGAATTTTGGGGCTGCAGGTGAGCACCACCATGCCCAGGTAGACATGGCCTCTCTACGTCTTCACTGTGCCTCCTCATAGTGTCAAAATCCACCACACTGTGAGAGGATAAAAGAGGAAGAGTAGAGAAGAATGAGTCAGCTCAAAGGGCACTTTCACTTTGGAAGGTCTTCCAAGTGCTTCCTACTGTAGACTGAACTCACTGGAAAAAATGATTTCACCCTTGGTCTCATTCTTTTCTTGACATAACACAATATCTTTGCCCTTTCAGTCCTTTTTAATTCCCTTCTTTTCTTCTGAGCTTCTTTTGAAATATTTCCCTTATGACCATCAGGTTTTCCTGGAAGCCTATAAAGAGATGGGTGAGGAGAATAAGAAAGGGAAAGAAATAAACAGGAGACACCATCAGGCAGTGACACCACCGGATAAAGCCAAAAGGGAGATGGGTAACAATGATGTCCCCTTTGAAGAGTCCATATTGGGTCAAAGTTGCCAGCTGTGTGCTCTGCCTTACTAGGTCATTGGTTGATGTTTGTTACTGTACTTACATCTCTGCTCTTTTTATATTTAGTGGTTTTGTTTCTTACATATTCATGTTGTACTGCTTGAGGCACTGGAGGTCATGGCCATTGTGACTTGTTTTTGGAATTCCAAGACAGCACCTCCCTTTGCTTACCCAAGGATGTGGTCTGCTTTTCTGTCTGCTCAGGTCTTCTTTTCACCTCCCTGGCAACTCACTGTATTTCTTCGTAGGTTGTGCGTACATCTCATGAACTTATTCCTAGATGGCAGAGACTGTGAGTTGTCTCTCAGTGTCATTGCGCTCCTTTTCCTGTAATGGGAGCCCTGACATTTAACTTACAGATGACAACTCAAGATGAAGGCTACATTTCACAGCTTCTTTGAAGGTTGAGCCTGGCCATATAATTAAGATTTTGACAATGGCATACAATTAGAAGTGGGTTCAGCAATTTTGAGGAGTCTTTCTTGAGGTAAGAGATCTGCTCTTTTCTTTTGCCTTTTTAGGAGTGATAATGCAGCATTATCACTACCAATTTTGCTATGTCAGCTTCCTTTGATTAAGAAAGGCTTACCAGGTCGGTAAGGTATGCTTCTGTGTCCGAAGAGGTCATGGCAGCATGGCTTCAAGTCCTGTGTATAGGTCTTTGGCTGTTCTTCTCTGGCAATGTTCCCCTCTGCGTCGTATGGGCTTTTTTTTTTTTTTTTTTTTTTTTTGAGACAAGTTCTTACTATGTAGTCCATGCTGCCTTGAACTCACTAGGGAGCTGTGGTTGGCCTCAAATTCACAGTGGTCTTCCTGGTTCAGCCTCCCAAGTGCGGGGATTATAGGTGTATGCTGCCACAACTAGTGCAAATTGATTGCTTCTTGAATGAACATTTATGAAATTCTTAATATACCTCAGACACTGCATAGGTATGGCATGTGCGCACAGATGAGATGGCATTCAGATGAAAGAGATGGCAACAAACAGGTAGATGTACACTAACTTCATTTTAGAAAATTTAAAGTTCACATGAAGACAGAAAGTAAGCATATCGATAAATGTATAAAAAAAGTAAGCTTTGGAAATCAAATGATGAGAGAATACACAGCATAGTAAGGAAATATAAAATGACAAATATACAGGGAGCTATGTATATGAGATATACTATTTCTTTACTTAAAAATTTAAAATCAAATTTGTGATATTCCTTGCAAAAATTTATAAAAATATTACAGATATTTAATAAATAATTGACATATAAAAACATAATACATTTTAGTTTTTTCTAAATGACATTCTTTTATGTGTTTATTTAGGAAGGATCTACAGGGTGTTCAGGTTCTCACTACTAGATCAGATTTGTGGTGATCCACCTGTTTTCAGCTTCCCAAGAGCTGGGATTATAGGCATACACTTCCACATGCAGTCTCAACTGTTAGCTCAGTGCACCCTCAGGGCCAGGGCCAGTGCGGGAGACCCAGGGATAAAATAATTTTGTGTCCTGAAGTACTTCTACAATTATTGTCAGAGAGTTTTAGGATTCTTTAGAGAGCACATAGTAAGTGTGTTTATGTTCTGTGTATAAACTACCATCAAATTTATCAGTTTCCTCTTGACAAAAAATTCTATTTTTTAAAAAATAGAAGAAGCTAAGGCTCCTTTAATTAGCATTATTACTTCCTAGTTTTTCAGAAAAAATGCATATCTCAAGGAAACAAGTGACTCTATAAACAAAAAGGAGAAGGACAAGATGGGCCTCTCATCCTGTCCCAGTAACCACCTCTTTGCAGATCATAACCCACTGATAGCTTGTTCCACAAATGTGATCAGGATTAATACCAAGACTGATGGCTGGGCACAGTGGCATACGCCTGTAGTCTCAGCACTTGGGAGGCTGAGGCAGGAGGATCAGTGCAAGTTTGAGACCAGCCTGGGCTACAAAAGTGAGCTCAAGGCCAGCCTGAGCTGCATAGCAAAACCCTGTCTCAGACAGACAGACAGACAGACAGACAGACAGACAGACAGACACACACACACACACACACACACACACGCACAAAGATTGATGGTTTTCCATTTGTGTTCTCTCTCTCTCTCTCTCTTTCTTTCTTTCTTTCTCTCCCATATTTTTCAAAATTGAAAATTGACACAAGTTCCTCTATTCCTAGACTTCACCAAAGGGGATACTAGAATCTTATTTGCAAGTTATTTCAGGATCCTGAGTCATAATGTACTGGGATCAGGATCGTAGATAACCATCAGCTGACATTTCCTGCGGTAGGCTCACCTGCACTGCCGAAAGTGGACTTATTCTAAGGAACAGGAATGTTTATCTTCTGACTACCAAAGGTTTTCCATAGGTACATAATCCATCACTCTCTTTGGAAATACCTTTTATGTGTTCAGTCTAATTAAGAATAGCTCTTTTGCCTAGTTAGAGTGGGTAGTGTGAACACATTAGTATTTTAGTCATTGCTTTTGTTTAATTTTCACTTTTATTAGTACATTTTTATGGTACCTAAGGATCACATTCATTATGGGGAATTGGTGCATATGTATAATACATCTTAATTCTTTTTATGTCCTCTTTCCATTTCTATAAAATCTATTTTCCTGTTTTCTATTATCTTTTATTTTGCTGATTTATTTATACTTTGAGTTTTTTATGTAAGAGAAAAAAATACTATAGTCTTTACTGATGTAAATTTTAGTGAATCACAAGGGCCTAGAAACATGGTAAAACAGAGATATGTACTAACTCCCTACATCAAATGTATGGCTAATTTTCCAAGTATTTTATGCAATCTATAAAGACTTCAATCCCTTCTCTATCCTTGTACAATCAATAAGGATGTTAATCCTAGAACACAAGGTAGTTTGTTGTATGTTACCTTCTCATTGGGTTAAAATTTCTCTAATCACCCTCTTAGTTGATTCAGCATTACTACCTAAATACAGATGTAGATGGAATGTTCCTAACTAAAAAATTAGAAATCCAAACTTCTCCAAAATATAAAACATTTTAAGATATATAAGTGGAAAATTCCACATCAGGGTCCCAGTTAAAATGAGGTTAAAATGAAGTTAAAGTTACTTTCTGACTATGTAGATATATATGAAGCATAAATTCCCACATTTAGACTTGGGTCCATGCTCACGATATGTTCTCATGTTTATGCAAGTATTCTGAAGTCTGAAGATATCCAAAATCTGAAGGGTTCCAAGCATTTCAGGTAAGGGATGCTCAACTTAGACATCAGTAATCTGTCTGTCACTAACTGAATGCATTCATATGTTACTTATGCTTAAAATCAACATCAGTATATTTGTCATCTCTCATTTTACCAAAATGCCTTTTTTTCTGTCCTGCTATTGAAGCAGTGCAGCAGCTTTTGCAATGATTTATGTGTATCATTAATGACAAGCACAAGTAGATTTTAGTTCATCCATCTTCCCAAGACTGGGAAAAAATGCTACTACAAATAAACCTCATGTCTGAGGAGTTATTGACAGAAGGAATTCGCAGGAATTTTTTGGTCTGTTATATACTTGGTCTTTCATCATGTCCAGGGCTCTGAATTTAGAACGTCTGAAAAACCTAACTGTGAGGTAACATCTCGGGGTGCTAACTTGGCACCCTGAAATCAGGTTCATTTTAGGGCTGTCAGAGGTGAGCTGAGGTGTTGGTAATGGATGACATAGAGTGATATGGAGTGCAGACCCTTCCCGCAGCAGCACAGACAGAGTGGGCATGTGTGCAATTCTGTGTCGCATCTTGATCTTTGCTCATAATCAAAGAAACGAGAGCTGTCTTGAAGAGATGAGGCCTTTCTGAGGACACTGCTGTTCTCAGGCCTTCCTTTCCCTGGCTGTGATTCTTGAAGAAAGCTGTGGACAGCAAGTATTTTTTGTGTGTGTCAAAGAAGATGTAGGTATAAATGGAAGAGCATTTCCAGGCTTGTTCTCCAGGGCATGTTGATTAGCTTTGCCTTGGCTTCTCTTGTGACTCTGTGCTTGTCTTTGCCTGGTTGCCCCACTTACCCTCCGCCAGTACTTGTTGGATACCAGCAAGTAAAGAGGCCCCAAGCAGGATTTTTGAGTAATTTCAGGAACACTCATAAAGTGGTAATGGACCAGTTTTCCTAGCATGATTACATCTTCAGGACAACTCAGTACATGTCTCTGGGGCCTTTGCAAAATAAACTTTTCTTCCTCCATAGCCTCTTACACCCCTTTGTATAGAGGGATACAGTTTTTCCCTTTTATATTCAATGTCAGAAAAAATGGAATCAAACTCGGAATTTGGGGAATCAAGCTTAGAGTTTGGGGTGGAAGCTGTGAGATGGGTTTGATCGGCATAACTTCAGTGGTCATATGCCTGGTACGCTTAAATCTCATGCACCTACTGTATTTCCACTCTGGAGAGGGAAGGCAAGAAAATTTTGAGGGGCACTTGGGGATGTGCTATATCCATCAGACACCAGTAGAAAAAATTAGTTTTAATTTTGACGTTGATCTAAACCCCCACTTCCCACCCTTAAGGCTGTGCTCTCCTCTGGAGCGTGAAGTCTTTCTAGATCGTGTAGTTATTGGCATATTCAGGTAGCAGTGGTTTTAGGACTGAAGTCACCTGTTTTTTTCTTTTTTCTTTCAGCTGGAGGCCACTCTCACCTCCTAGAAGCCACCTTAGCATCCTGCATGTGACTATATTAACACAGATCCTCCTCCTTGCAGGGCAAGGATAGCAAGAGTCTCTCTTGCTAAACTATCAATACAGAGTCACATAAATGAATACAAGTGCCATAGTGGCCTGTCCCCTTAGTCAGCAGATGCCACTTAACCAAAGGAGAGATTATTGTGTCATCTACAAAGCTCCAGGCTACACGGCACAGATTTCAAGGGGTATGCATGCTGCGAGGAGGAGGCTTGGGGCCATTTTACAGTTCTGCCCACTCTCCTCTCAAGTTCAGCTCATCAAATGAGGCAAGGATTATCACAGGGGCAAAAAGTAAAAGGGCCAGAACTCAATTTGAAATCAAGTCAGGTAGTCAGAAATTTAAAGATGAACTGATTCTGCAAGAAGTCTGAATCAATTATGCAAATGCAATTTAAATTGCTGTAATGAGAATGTTCTATGGATGCTAAAAAGGAATAAATACATTTTAATGACAGGTCACATTTTAGATTTTCTCTTAGTTCAGCCTCTTAAGTCTGTGTGTAGGTGGCCAAGTCAGAATTGGAGCCCAGTTCTAACTTCAAAATCTCGTTCTGCCCACTCTACCATGAGAGGAATTTTCCACTTGCTGCGGAGAGAATGCAAACTTCCATTTTCAGAGTGAGGCATTTATCTAAAATGTATCCAGCTCACCTCTGAGAAGCTGCATCTGAGTTGTGAGGCCTGGTTTCCTTTGTGCTCAACTTGCCCTTTCTGTGCTGTTTAGATATTTAGAATGGAGAACTCTGCCCTGCGCTGCTCCATTCCTTGTGAGCCTCGTTCTAATTCAGTGCATCGGTGTGACAGCGCCAACCTGGAAGTATGGGGAGAATAGAAAGTTGAAACTACAGCACTTCGATGGGGAGCTGGACAGAAACAGGCTTTGTGCCTGCAGCTGTGGATGGAGCTTCAAAATCAGCTTGCCTGCCTGGCTGCCTGGCGACCTCGCCCCTTGCTTTCCACTTGAGCTTATCGCCAGCCTCCCAGGCTCTAGGCACTATTTACAGGCAAACCAAAACAAAATGAGTGTCCTTGATTTTCCAAGGACGGATGCGTTTAGATGCTTCTTTGAAATTTGTTCTTATCGGTTTCCATTGATAAAATTTTCTAAGAGGAAAAGCTATTTAAGTAAAGATTTGGGTATCAGTCTTTTTCTGAGTGTAGCGTTTATGTCAATCAATCTTGAAGGAAGAAGCCCTCCAGAGGCTTGTCTTAAAAGGCTAGATAGGAACCTGGTGCCTTTTGGTGCTAGGCCCGAGTGACAGATTTACTGCCTGTGTGGAGCTCAGCCCCAAGCGATGGAGCGGCAGGTGAGGGCCACAGCCTGGAGGACCCCGTGCTTCTCACACATGTGGACCCTCAGTGCGCAGGGTCACGGCGGGGCAGGCTGCGTTTACAGTTAAGGCTGTGTGTGGAGGGGTTACTTCTCTCTTAACCTTCATGCCGAGAAACTCTTCTTACTGTTCGAGTAGCAGACATTCCAACATGTCCAAACCCAACACAAGCACTGGTGATTTATAAGTAGCCATTTTTATGCCTTGCCAAAGTCTTTCAGCATTGAAAAAGAAAAGGGTGAGGGGGAAACGAAGATTAAAAAGAAAAAAGAAAAGGATATGAATGACATATTTCAAAGAAGGGAAGTAATGTGTTTGCCCACTTTTTTTTTTTTTTTTTCATAAAAGCACTCAGTGAAAACTAGTGGCAGAGAAGGGAGGGCCGCAATAAGGACTGGTGACCACCTTGGTCCCCTGCCTGCAAGTAGCGTGGATTCTAAAAGGAAGCATGCAGAATTTCAAGCCTGTGTAATTCACAATGAATTAACCCTGAACTTAAAAGCCACGGTGGGTCCTCACGAGAGAGCTTCTGCAGACCTTCAGCAGTTTCAGTTAAACTCACAGTAATTATAAATGCACCCAGCCCAAAGGAAAAGGGATGCTTCCAAGAAAGACTCAGGAGATGTCTTGCATCGGGGCTTTTATACGGTAGGAGAGACCCGGACAACCACGCCAGCTCAGGAAGTTTTGGCTCAAATAGCACGGGGCAATATTTCTTCCATAATTTTTCATATGCTGCCGGCTTTCTTTAGAAAAAGTACATTTTTCAAACCAATTCCTTAGGGAGCACCCTCAGTCCGAGTCATGATTAAAAACCCATTCTTGGTCTTTAAAATCAGTAGTTCACAAGCTACCAAGGAAGCAGATTTTTATACAGACTGCACCCGGAGGATTCTAAAGGATATGCATGCCAGGAAGCAAGAGTCTATAGAGACCAACCTAAACTTCTGTCCAGTATACTTCTCTTGAGAAATCTATTGTATAGTCAAATGTATTGATAACTATCGTGTTACAAATACAAAATATCTTTGTGCCAGCTTCTTGGTGCTAATATCAATTGTTAGACCATGTCATTCTTGACAGTAGTGATCATTTTTCATTCTTTTCTCATTCTGCGGTGTCATTTGGAGCCTGGATCCTGTCTCCAAGCGCTCAAATCTGTTGTAGGGCACCCCTCAGTGCACATGCCCCTGCTTTCATTCTTCCAAGTCAGGGACTCCTGATGGCACTCTCACTTTGTGGCTCTCTTGAAACACTCATGTTTGCTTTGATGTTCCTGAAAGAGCAGCAGAATTAGCTTTGTTCACTGATAGGTGACTGTGTTTGTCTTAAGGATGCTTTTGAAGCCTGAAGACGATATTGAGCTTCTTCCATGGAGGACAGGGTAGCCAGACAGAGTGGAAGCTCCAGGTGACTGCAGCCCTTGCTGTGTGCAAGTTGGCAGGTAGATGAGCATGACATCGGACCTTGATGGGATTTCGATACGAGGGGGAAACTTCCCAAGGCGGAGGACAACGACTCAACATGCCGCTTGCGAGGAGATTCAGCTGAGTTGCCTTTTGTTTTGCACCTGTAGTAAAATGCAATAAATTCAAATACAGCCCTTTTCACACTACACTGTAAATGCCTGTGTATGAGTCTGTTTCTCTCAGGCGTTTGACAACACATTTAATATCTTACCTAGTGTTCAGGGCCAAATACAGCAAAAGGCTGCCAATAATTACTTATGAAATCAACCAAACAAGTAAGCAAAAAGCTTTTTATAGAGTGCTTTAAAAAACTACTACGTGTGTGTGTGTGTGTGTGCAGTTTTACATCTATACATATTTTGAATAGCTATAGTCTTTTTTTTTTCTCTGCTGCACAGTAGAGAGTAGTTTATATTATGGGCTGCTTGAGACAATTAATGAAAAGAAATCCAGTAGCAACTGTTCACAAGCTTCAAGAGTTTGTGAGGCTGATGACGAGTAAGTGCCATCAAGATTCGTGTGCCTCTGTCTTCAGGGATTTGGGGAGATTTATGGACCCTTATTTGCTCCTTTACTTTGGAAAAAGATTGGGAGAAAATCCAAGAAGCGCTCATTGAGGATGATGCCTTATTCATGAAAGGAGAATGATCTTAAAAGAGAGAGGAAGACCTGAACACTCTTGCCTTCTGGGTAACAGTTCACAGTGTCCTGAGGTTACCTGTCCTTCCCACTCCTTCACACACACACAGGAAGATCTAGACTTGGGGCAGGGTAAGACTGCAGAGGATCTGACTAGGACCACCTTCTCTTTCACAGGGTGTTTGCTATTCACAGGTAATCCAGCTTGTTGGGGCTTACTTCTTTCAAAAGGTTGGTGGACATGGCAGGAGACATACCCTATTTCACTTGCTTGGGCATGGTGAGCATTTTTTAATTATATCATATCTAACTCAGTTGCCTGAATGCTTAATCCTTTTCTTCTGTGTAATATTATATATTCCCTACAATATATTTTTCTTATCATATCACATTAAGTTGTTGATCATTATCAAATGGTTTGAGATTTCATCACAATTATAAATTGCTTGTTTTACTTGTGTTGGTTTATGTTACATAGTGTGTTAATATATATGACTGAAATCACAGCATGTATTTTTTGCTGGGATTATAATTAACTGTACATTTGCAAAAAAATTAAATATTTTGGTATTAGCGTGAGTATATGTTAAGATTTAGAATTCAGTGTAATCATTGTCTGGCCATTTAAAAGCTTAGCTATTATGTTAAATGTCATATGCTACCCAAGTTTTAATCATAATGTCTAGATGTGAGGGCTATGTGAAATATGGAAATGAGAGTTGGCTTTCCTGGGGTTCTTCCCTCAGCATAGCTTACCCATTTCCTCTTGCAAAAGCCAGTTTTCCAGTGCACTTGTTGTCAATAATTGTGTAAATTGTCAAAATCAATATTACTATAAGACGTCATGCAAAGGTAGATGATTCTTCCCTATAGCTACTTTGATAGCGGTATAGCACAATAAAATGCTTTATCACTGAGTCTTGATGGAAAAAGATAGACCTGTGATCTGTACACAAAATATCTTGAGATTTCCATCTTGCAAAATTGCACTTTATGTTAAAATAGAGGAAAATAACTGATTCTCAGATGAAGAACGGAATCCCAAGGATGGTTTAAAGTGTTGGAGAAATTCCTGTGAGGAGACCACTTTAACAGAACCTCTTTGTTCCCATATCCACTTAGGGACATAAACTGTGTCACTCTGAGGAGCATGGGAAAGAAAGTCACATCAATGTTACCATGAAAACTATGGCTGTGAGGTAAAGCGTATCTTTCATGTCATCATATTTTCCATTGTTCTTGAAAATAAATTTGTCTTCTACACAAATATATTTTCAGAGTCTTTGTAAGTTTTAAATTAAATTTTTGAATTTTGCCGAAAGAATAGTTTCAAGATCAGAATTTCTGCATTTTTATTTTCTAGGTGACATGTGGCACTGAGCCTCGTAGCAGCCTTGTGTAATGGGTTGTATTATATATTAGAAGACTTAATTCTCCAATATAGTATTCATGGCTATGAAGGGACCTTCTGTGATAGTCATGTTGTTGACTTGTGCATGGTGGACAGGACTTTAGAACAGTCATATTGGGAGGATAGCCCGAGCTCCAGCACCATCAGCACTATCTGGCAGCTAATCAGAAATGCATATTCCCTGGCCTATATTGATGGACTGAGTCAGATACTCTGGGGGCATGGTCTAGGCCCTGCACATTAACAGGGTTGCTTCCAGGTAACTCAAAGCATGCTAGACTTTGTTATGCCTCTGAGATGTTAAGCTGTTTTCATTTTAGCATTGGGTAGGAGGGTAGTGAGTTTGTTTTTTAGAGGAATCTAAGGCTTTAGGAAGTCAGTTGGCACTCAAGTCCTCTCAAAACTAAGTGACAAAATTTGTACCTGAGCCTCATTCTCTTTGCTCCAGCTCTGATCAGTCTTTCCATGCTATGCTTGACAGGAACACTTGTCAAAGTTACTCAAAATGTAAAAACTGACATTTGGTGTCCAATCCAGGTGATCACTTGACTACCAGCGGAGAGGCAGGAAGGGATTTGTAGTGCAGAGGGTGTCCTGACAAGTTCAGTGATCCACTGGAGCTCTGAGACACTGCTCTGTGGCTAAAGGCCTTTCTAGAGAGGCCCACTCCTCCAGCCATGTGATATGTTGCCACCTCCAGGAATTTCTCATTGCAGTGAGGTGTTCATAGCTCCATACTGATGACTATGAACTTACTTAAATGAGAGCATCAGGACATCACTCTGGATGGTTACAAATATTACATTTAGTTTAATGATATTCAAAATTTATTTAGAAACGTAGTCATGGTGTGATTTGTGTGGCAATGCCACTTACAAGCATTGCTGAAAGTTTCTAATTATAGCTAAGTTCTTCTAACTCTGGTTTGAATTGTTTGAAGGAAAGAGCACTTCAAGTATGAAAGAGGAAGATAATCAAAATCCTCTTCACATCGGATAACAACTAGTACAAAAGTACCTCCAAAGAACGAATCTAAATTAGACTCATCACTGTTATCACACTCTTTTGTTTTTATAAAAGTAGTTTTACTAAAATGTTTACTAAAATCTTACTTAAAGTTACTAAAATTTAAGAACTAATAAAAAAGACTTAAAAACTGTCTGTAAGCATTAACAGTAATTGTCTCCCATCTCTAATTTTTTACATCAAATCTCATTTCACAAAAGAGTATGTATAATTCCAGAAAAGAGTGAATTATTTATTTATTAAAATATGATATTCAAATTAATGAAAGTAACAATAATAATCTAAGTTAGTACAGGAATTTTTTTTTTTTTTATTTTGTGGTAAATTCCATCCACATACATTTGCTTAGTTCTCAAAACAAGTGTTATTTATTTTATCTAGATTTACCAAAATATAATTGCCAAATAAAAACTGTATGTATGTAAGGTATACTACTTGGCATTTTGATATATGTTTACACTGTAAAATGATTACCAAAATTAACCTAATAAACACAGCTACCTCTCACATCAGTATCCTTTCTGTGTATGTGATAAGGGCATTTAAGATCCACTCTCAGTAAATTCATCTAGGCAATACTGTTGCAAGAGTCACCATCCTACTCATTAAATTTACAGAACTTATTTATCCTGCATAAATCAAACTTTGTAACTTTTAAATTAAATTTTATTATTCCCCTTCCCTGGCAATTATTTTACTGTCTGCTTTGATGAGATCAGCTTTTTACATTGAATGTGGGAATGCAAAGATGCTGTGCTTATCTTTCTCTGCCTGAACTCTTTTGCCTAACATAAAGTCTTTCAAGTTTATACATGTTGTTTAAATATCAGGATTTTCTTCTTTTTAAAGGCTACACAATAGTCTACTGTTTATATGCATATATATATATTATCCCATCAACATCTGTGTGAATGTGTGTATGTGTATATATGTGTTTGTGTGTATATGTGTATGGTGAGTATATGTGTGTGTGTGTGCATGTGTTCTGTCCATTTATTTGTTGACAATCACTTAGTGGGTTCTGTAGCTGGTCTATTCTGACTAATGCCTTAATGAACATGAATATTCAGATGTTTCTTTGAAAAACTGATGACATTTCCTTTAACTATATACTCTGCAGTGGGAATTCTGGCTAAAGAGTATAATCCAATTTACAGTTCCAACAGCAGGGTGCAAAGTTCTCTGCTTTCTTCATCCTTGCCAACACTTGCTGTGTTTTGTCTTCTTGATAATGGCCACTCTAAGAGGTGTGGGGTGATGCTTCACTGGTATCCTTGATTTTCACTACCTTCATGACTAGAGATGCTGAGTGCTTTTCATATGCCTATTAGCCATTTGTATATTTTTTTTGGAGAAATGCTCTCTGCCTATATTTTACTGGGTTCTTTATTTTCTCACTATTGAATTGTCAGAGTTTTTGTATATTTCTGTTATTAACTGTTTATTGGATATGTGATTTGCAAATATCTTCTTTCACTCCATACATTGCGTTTTCACTATTGATATGGAGCTTCTGATTTGATGACTACATTGTTCTATTTTTCTTTTGTTGCCTATGCTTTGGGATTATATAATAAAAACTTATAGGCCAATGCCAATGCAAGTATTTCTTATTTCATTGTTAGTTTTTAGTTTCAAGTCCTACATTTCAGGATTTATGGTCAAACCTTTAATCATTTTGAGTTGCTTTTTATATATGGTATGAGATATTGACCCAATTTTTCTTCTGTCTGTAGATATCCAGTATTTTCAGCATGACTATTAAAGAGGTTTCCATTTCTGTACTGAGGGATATTAGCAAATTTTGTTGAAGTTAGATCAACTGAAAATGCAAGGATTTATTTCTGGACTCTGTTCAGTTCCTTGGTCTGCATATCTCTTCTAGGCTATTATCATACTGTTTTATTACTGCACAGTAATAAAAACCATCAGTTGTACATATACATTATACTTCTAGAAATTAGACCTATCAAAAATTAATCAGAAAATTATATACTAAGAAATGTATGGAACCAGTTGTTGTTTCTGAATATACTTTTCCACTGTATCCAACAATGTCTAGTACATCTTAAATATCTTTTTTTTTTTAAATTTTATTTATTTTTTTTCTTGTTTCAGAACCTCTGTTTGTTTATTCACTTATTTTTATGGCTGGCTCAGCCCGCCCCAAGGGCAGGGCTGGCGCAGCATGTGGTGCCGGGGATCGAACCGCGGTCCCTGAAGCTGCCCAAGCTTTCCCAAGCAGGTGCTTTAGACCACTGAGCCATCCCGCTGGGCCCCTTAAATATCTTTTTAAAAATCTTTTTAAAAGAGAGTACAAAATAGTGTTAACACAGGAAAAAGGACAACTAAACAAAATGTTATGCATTTGACAATGTTTGTTGTATTGGATAAGGTTGTCTTCAAATTAGTTTTTCAGATTACCAGATAATCTGCATGAAAAAATGGAAAAAAGAACAAAAAAAGAAAAAAAGTTGTAAGAAATAGAGATAAAAAGAAAAAAATATAAAAAAGAAGACAAGTACAAGGACCTGGGTTTGATCCTTAGTACTGCATGCTATGTTGTTACTGTGTGGAGCCTGCCACCAAAACCAAGTGTGGTAACATACACTTGTAATAGCACTGGGGAGGGTGAGACAGGAGGATTACTATTACTGTTACTATTAATTCCTATTCTTATTCCTATTCCTATTACTAAGTCTGAACTGCGGAGTGACACCCTATACCAAATACATAAAAAAAAATATTTAAAAAATAATAATAAAAAAAGAAGACAAAAAAACAAGACTCCTTTCCACAGTCCAGCAGAACTCCACAGCACAGTTGTCTGAATAATCCTTCTTAACAGCTTGAACCATCTCACAATTTTCTTACTTAGCTTCATTACCGAAATTCTCAGTTCTATTCAATCCTTTCATGTTTCCTATAACTCCTTGCTTGCAGCTAGGCTTAGAAATGATGTTTTCTATGTATGTATGTATGTATGTATGTATGTATGTATGTATGTGTCATCTATCTATCTATCTATCTATCTATCTATCTATCTATCTATCCTATTTCTTTCTTTCGTTCTTTCTTATATGTTTGGTACAGGGTCTGTATGGTCTACAGGGTCTCACTATGTAGATTAGACTCATAGTGATTCTCCTGTTTTCAGCCTCCCAAGCACTGGGATTACACGTGGTGCCACCACACCCAGTCTCAATTGCTGTCTCAGTGTGCCCCCTAGAGGCGGGGCCAGCATGGCATGCTGGGGATCGAACTATGGCCACTATGCTCTGCTTAAGTAGGCTCTTTAGTCCACTGAGATTTCTGGCCAGCTCCCAATGGATATTTTCTTAAAGACTAGTGATCTCAGAATGTTCTTTCTAGAGCAGTAAAAATCCTTACCATAGATCTGAAAAAAAAATGGGCTAAAATAACCAGTGAAATAAATTAGTCTTTCTAAGGACCACTAAATTATTTGACTTAATCAACTAAACTGTTTAGTTCTGCATAAGACTTTTTTCTCTTTTTCATGTAAAAATGCATAAATGGATGAATATCAGTCATGATAGACATCAATGTGGTTGTGAGGAGTGCAGGTCAATTTATCTAAATTACTCAAAGTAGTCCGTAGCACATAGCTGACATTTCTTATGCAGATGTCTATGGTTACCAGTATGAGTATGACAGCCAAATCTTTAAGGCTGCATTGGCTACAGCAGTAAAAGTATTATCTAGGTATTAAAGTTAGGCTCAGCTCTGTTTGTCTGCTCTGGATGAGGACAAAATGGAAAATAAGTGGTGCACCTGATATCCTGTAGGCAATGCACAAATTACTGTGTGAACTTTGCAAGCCGTGTGGGTTTGTTCAAGCTGCGCAGCCCCAGTTGGCAGTGATTCTGGAAGCACCCTACAGGCCCATGCAAGGAGACCTAAGAGCACCTGCAATGCAGGTCAGTTGTTCGTTTGAAATTCATGTCTGCTGCTATTGCTGCTGCTGCTGCTGCTGCTGCTGCTGTGTGTGTGTGTGTGTGTGTGTGTGTGTGTGTGTGTTCAGAGAGGTTTTATATACAATTATGGAATAATTCACAAGCCTGCCTTTATTTCTCAGTTCTGCAGCACCTGCAGAATTCTGGGCCTCCCAAGACCACCTGAAAATGGCCTTGTTTGTATGTATAGTTCACTGCATAAAGAAGAAATAAAAGTCAGCCAAGGAATGTGATTCCTGGGGCAGCATTCAGTAAGGCTCTAAACAAGAGTCTTCAGCTATCCTGTCCTCAGAGCATCCCAGACAGCATTCCCTTCCTGGCAATGGTGTATGACGTCACACCCTGGAAGCTCAGCCGACCCTGTGTCGTTGCCACTTATCAGGGGACAGTCATGCGGTTGGCTTCCTGAGGGGTTGACTCCAACCTCTTGTTCTTTGGAAGGCCAACAGATCCCTGCAGTTTCAGGTCCCTCTGGTGGTGCAGCTGTTGCGGCAGAACCTGAAGTCATGCCGTAAGATAGAATGTTAGAATATATAGTGTGGTCCACAGCCGTGATGTAAACAAAGTCACTCCTTTTGGAGATGGCATCTCAGGAGACAAGGACAAGACAGAGGCTAGACCTCACAGCATGTTGCATACTCTGACATTTAATTAGCTTATGTGCCCAGCTCATCTGTTTCTTTCTCTCACTTCCTGGTTAGGAAGGAACTTGGTCCTTATCACCCAATGAGCATCCCAAATGTGTGCCAGTTGTTTTTCTTAAATAGCAGTTACCTTTTGATGACAACTTCCAATGTTTTCTCTGTAGGATCTGATGGAAGTGCACAGTACCTTGGATTCAGCTTTTGAACACATTCTCCAGGGTACGTGTTCTTGCTGTCTCATGGGGATCTGTGGCCATTGAGCCACAGAGCTCCTCTGTCTTCTGTTCATTGCACTGGTTTGACATCATGCATCAGTCAGTACCTTCAATGCCTCCACTTCTCTTCCCCCTGCCCGTTGCTCTTTCTACTCTCTCCACTGAATGTCGAGGGTACAAATGGTGACTGGAGTATAAACATTGGAATACATTTTTGATCATGAAAGCCTTAGTCAATAACCTGGCTCTATCCATGCTGACTTTTTTTTTTTTAATGGAAAGTTTCGTTTTACTTTGTCCAGTTGATTATTCCCTCTATGAAGTGTACATACTGCTCTATATGTACAGTATATGTGCACTGTACCTTCTCCTTACAGTGGACAACTTTGTAACTTCACAGATTATCTCCCTTTATTTTCTATTCTCTACTTTCTGGTATTCTCTTGCTACTTAGGATGGGGTAGAAAGTACTGAGAAGGTGAGCATAAATGCAAAAAGAAGTCCATAAATGATCTTCTTATCTTCTATGCATGCTTTATTAGCTATTGCTAGGGTTCATGCTGTAACAGAAGAGACAGAGATGGATAAATAATCACACCCTCCAGATTAATGCTCATAGAAGAATGTTGAAAGTGCTGCTAACTACATTAAAATTTTTGGCTAACATCGTTGGTATAGAGATGCGAAGTAGAGGAGTGGATTTATTGTACAAGATTTTCTCAGTAGATAACAAATTTTTAGGAAAGAAAATTTAAAAGATAACTTAAAAAAAGAAAAAGATATTATGTTGATTCTCTCTCTCTCTCTCTCTCTCTCTCTCTTTCTTTTTTCCATTCTTCTGTTTCAATGATTTGATACTTGGAAAGTACCTGGTCTGGGTTGTTTTCATGATTAAAATGAATGCTGAGTTCCTGATAAGAATGAATGTTTTAACCGTGGGCTGATACCGTTTAGGACAAGAATAAATTCGGCAGCCTCACATTAGCAGAAATTCAAAAAATATAATCATTAATCATGCAACACCATATACAGTCATTTTACTATAAGCACAAAAATAAGCCCTTCTTTTCATTAAAAAGAAATCCATACAGATGTAGCCCAGAGAGGATGAAAGTGTCGGTTTTTACATTTAAGGATTGGTGCTTTATGAGCCTTGATATGTTAACGCTTCCTCTGGGGCCCTGCTGATGAGCACGCTGCACAGGTGGCCCAGTGGATTTATAGACACAATAACCAAGTGGGAGAAATAAGAGGCCGGCACGTCGGTGGCACATGGGATGCAGCTGGCTTGGCCACTTAACAGCCGACATAAGTTTTATGTGACAGAGCCACTTACTGAAACTCAGGAGACACTTTGTCCTGGATCCTCGGCTGGCTGCTTTTTTCACTCTTCCTTTCCTGTAGCAGAGTGCAGGGCAGACTCCGAGAGCTGCTTTGTCAAACTCTGAAATGAGCAAATTAATTCATCATAATTTACAATGTTCTGGGGCTCCTTGAACATCTGTTCAGCGTAGCTTCATGTTGTAACACTCTAAAGCTTGGGTGAGTTAAATGGTTATGGGGCTTGGGAACTTGCAAAACTGAAGTGTCTGTGCCTGAAGAAGCCAGAAAACCAGTTTTTGCAAACCAAATTAAAGAGTTTATTGTATTATCTAAATCACAAATACTGGTTATATGCTTGCTGAATTTGTTGGGGTAGTGAGTGAGGTTCTTGGGCTAGGTTTCCACTAAGACCACTGGGATAGTTATTACCAAACACCACTAAGAAGGAAAAAGAAAAATGAGTTCATATGTACACACATACATACACAAACACATACTTTAAGTCTCCCCAGGTGCAGAGTTAATTACAGGCTAGTACTACTTAAAATACAAGATGTTTCTCCTCCAGGTTAATCTAAACAAAAGGGCATGGTGGAGCATGCTTGCAATCCCAGCACTAGGGAGCCTGAGGCAGGAGGATCATTGCAAGTTCAAGGCCAGCCTGGGCTATACAGTGAGTTCAAGGCCAGTCCGAACTGTCCTGGGAGACTGTCTCAAAAAACAGGTGTACTCCAAGTGGAGTTCTTGAGAGTAGCACTATTTCAGGAGACGGGGAGAAGAAAAAGGGAAACATGAAAGACATAGAAAAAGAAAGATAGAATAAAACATGAAGCAAGTGTAAATAAAAAATTAGAGGTGATAGAGACCAGGCAGAATTTGCATATTGTCTGCGGCTAAGATAATTAACATGTTAATTTAGTTTTGTTTTTTCTCCATCCTATCACTGAAGTTCAAACTTGTGGCAGACGGCTGCCCATAGGAAAAGTACATTTAAAAAGAAAAAACGAGGCTACCCGCAAGCAGTCTATTGTCACATTTCATTTTGTAGGAGCTTGTGCACTTTGTGGGGGAAAGAAGCAGAAAGGAGGGCAGTCCCTGAGGCTGGGTGCCCCTGGAAGCCCCGTGGTCCACATGGGGCGGTGGTTGAAAGTCCTCGGAGGGAAGCAGCTCGAAGACGGAGAGGGAAGATGGCCCTCGGCCTCTGATTTTAGCCCTAGCCCAGATTTCTTGAGTTCCTTGCAGTGCCTGCATCTGGCTGACAGAGATGTGAGTTTGGACAGGGGCCTCTTCAATCAGATGAAGTCCAGGGAGCGCTTCATGTGGACTGGGCAGGAGTAGAGTTTTAGACATTTAAGCCTGGCACAAAGCAAGGGCATCTTGTGAGAGAAATTCGGGGAGACTTCCTTGGCTTTCAGTGGTGTGTGGGTCTGGTGTTTCACGTTACTGTCTGCTGCGCTTGCCTTGTGGGCTTGGAGTCTTTCTCAGTAATTCCCAGTTTCACTTTCCACATTTCTGTGGCCTCATCTTTAGCAGAGGAGAATATTCACAGATACTTTTGTGTACGTATGCATGCACAAGCTCCGTTACCTTTAACTTGCCTTTTCTCACACAGGATTTTAGACAACGTAGGCAAGTTGCTTGGGAATATCGATTCATTAAAGCTCTTACCAATTTAAGCAAGAAAATATAGCTAAAACGTATTGTTGGCCGTCAACTAAGTGAGACACAAACTAAATTGGAGGTCATCTATGGTTTAAGGCAAAAGGACCATTAGAAATGAAGTACATACTAAAGTTGCAAATGGTGTATTCGATATTTTCATGAACAAATATGCTATGATATGATACCTAATGAAGCAGAAGTTTGAGGTTAAACGCACTTAGGGTTAGTCCTCATTTTTTAAAATTTCAGCTGCAAAATATTGGGCATGTTATTTTTCATCTGTTATACTGGATTTTTGTGAAATTTAGCTCTACAAGCAGAAAAAACACTTGAGTAGAACCTAGCATAGAGGTGGCATTTACTGTGGAATACTATAGTAACTTTGCTTGCTCGTAAAGGTTTATGTTTCCCGAAAGTGAGGATGGGGCTAGTGAGAGAGCTCAGCGGTATAAGCTCCTGCCTGGTGAGCACAAGGTCCTAAGTTCTACCGTTGGTACCTGATGCCCCTGCCCCCGCCACCCGCAAGAAAGTTAGGACATACACATGCAAAATCCTTGGTTCATGTAAGGTAACATCCTAGGAATATCCAGCAGAACACAGTTCAGTAGTGTTACTGTGTATACTGAGAGAAATAAACCTACATTTATTTGTGAAGTTTTATAACTCTAACTACTTACTACTTCATATTGGCATTTCTCAATTCTCAAATTGGCATATTTGCTTGTAGAAGCAAAAATATTTTTTAATATAAGAAAAACACACCAGCACAGTATGCTTTGATTTGTTTTGTCCAAAACTAGAATGGATTGCACTAAATTATTAAAAACGTTTCCCAGATTTCTTTTTTACTTTTGTCCTATGTATATGTATGTGTGTGTTTATCTGAGTTCTGTTCATGTTGTCAATATCCCTGTACCTACAACATCCTGAAATTCTTCGGGTTAGTAGATTAATGGATGTTGACATCACCACCATGGCCCCACAACCACTGGTCCTTGATTAAAGAACTAATTCAGACTAAAAGGAGAATATGACAAGAATCATAAAGCATTTTTAAAGCACATTATGTGGCATAGGTTGATAGAAATCATTCCTTTTAACTGGTATTCCATAAGATGTAATGCTTCCTGTTCTGCAGTTTGTTGTTTATTAATATGGTCTCAATTTAAATAATACTTTTACCTCTTTCAGGTATTTATCAGAAAGAGATGTTTCTGTATGGAAATTCTCTCTCTCTCTCTCTCTCTCTCTCTCTCCCTCCCTCTGTGTGTGTGTGTGTGTGTGTGTGTGCGTGCAGGGTCTCACTATGCAGCTCTGACTCATAGTGATCCTCCTGTTTCCTGTCTCCCAAGTGTTGGGATTACAGGCACTCACCGCCACACCCAGCTTCCATCCCTGGCTCAGTGAGACCAAAAGCGGGGCTATGTGGGAATTCTTTATAATTCATAAAAAGGCAAAGTGCAGGGGTTTGATCCCAGGGCCTGCTGTGCCAGCCTTGCCCCAAGGGTGTGCTGAGACTGCAATTGAGACTGGGCATGGTAGTGCGTGCCTGTAATCCTAGCTCTTGGGAAGCTATAAACAGCTGGATCCTTATGAGTCCAATCTAATGAATCTCCTGGCAAGATGTGGCCAGAATAATGTCTCTTCATTTAGGACAGTGGAAAGTAGTTTTACACAGAATATGAAGAATTCTATTTTTTCCTCCTGCCAGTGATCAAAGCTCAACCTTAAAGTTGTCTCTTTTTTTCTTGTTACCTTCCAGATCCAGGCAAATGCTAAACTGTGATGATGCATGCTGTCGTTACAATATTTTCTGTTCGGTCCTAGAAAGAATGACATTTCTTTGAGTGACACTTGCATTTTCTGTCTAGTAACTATTACAGTGGTGGTAAGAACTCAGTATACTGTAGGTCATGCTTTTAGTGAAAATATTTTTTTTTCTTGAAGAAGTCATAGAATAAAAAACCAAGAGAAAATACATGGTCAAAGAGTAAATTCTTTCAGTTGCAAATAATTATTTTGTGAAGGCTCAGAGAAGAACATTTGCTTCGTCACAGTTGAACCAGTGTCTCCAAAGTCACTATGCAGTTGCGTTTTAGATTTCTGTTCATGTAGGGAATATGTTATTAGAGGGGTATCAGCTAGTAATACAACGGTCAACCTTGCTTTAATAAGGAAGTTTAGTTATTGCACCAGTTATACATTTTTTTTCATTTGTAAGAATTTATTTCCAAAACACATATAGCATACCACAGGTTGAACTAGAAGAGTAGCCATATTAGTATGCATAGTGGAGAATTGGGGAAAAACTCTAAAAACCTATTATTTCAGGCATATTTAAGTAAACTATTGGAACAAGTACAATGGAATACTGAAGCACTTAAACTCACATATTACTATTGATCTGAGGAGCTGGGACATAGTTTTAATTGAAACAATGCAGTATAATTTGCATACTTAGCTTTTAATAGAGCTCCTTAATTGATAATAAGATTATACATTATCTTAAGTTTCTTCTGTATATTTGCTTTATTTTCTATCACTAAATATGAATGTGTTACCCTATCAGATTCTACTTTTATCATAAGCTTTACTTTTATTTAAATTATGCTAGGTATGCAAATAAATGGAGGAAAATTAGATCTATACATTATGACATTTTATTTATTTATTTATTTATTTATTTATTTATTGTTTCAGAACCTTTGTTTATTCACTCATTTTTATGGCCAGCTCAGCCCGCCCCGAGGGCAGGGCTGGCACAGCATATGGTGCTGGGGATCGAACCGTGGTCCCTGAAGCTGCCCAAGGTTTCCCAAGCAGACACTTTAGACCACTGAGCCATCCCGTTGGGCCCAACACTATGATATTTTAATCTAAAAATATGAAATTATTTTGTAACTTAATGAAAGTGCATATACCTGAGCAATTTCATTTTTGCAATTTGAACTCACTTTTGTGCTTACCCAGGTCAGTTTTAGTCTTACTTGTCATCCAGGGGCTAACCTAATTTTCTTTGATTTATGCAATTTAAAATTTTATTCCGATGAGGGTTCATTCATACCTTCAACAAAATAATCAGCAGGAAAGAGCCGAGCACATAAGGCCATAAAGTGAACAAAGGCAGCAGAAGTCTGAGTTCTATGTAAGAAATTTCATAGAAGAGATGATCTCTAATTCTGATTAATATAAAATTGAAATGTTTGATGTAGAAGTTAGTTTTCAAAATATTATTTAAAATTATTCATCAGCCTTTGGAGACCTTTACGATCCCTGTATCATCCCTCCATGTGTCATGCACTATTATATGAAAGTGTTGCTTATTGAGATAATAATTAGCAGAATACTCAGCAAGTAGACTGCTATAATATAGCGTGGGACAGCACCCCCCACCCCAGGAAACAAATTTCATGTTCCTCTGCTGCCTTCTCCAGATCTAATGCTCACTGGAAGCATCAAATCCCATTTCTTCTCTGTGTCCATCCTTGCTTGCCCACTTGTCCCGTACTGGGCAGAGTTTTAAGGAACACCAGCTGCATCTACCTACTGGGGGACCTTTGTGTCTTACTAAAGAGAACGAGAAAGAAATCACTATATTGCTCCCAGCTAGGAGTCTGGTTTTCAGTGGGTGACCCCTTGCCTTTTTCTCAGGCATCTCTATGTGGAGCCCACGATAATAGGTTTGTAACCCAAGGACCATCCAAGACCTCTGCCCCATCCTGAGCATCAGCTGCTCTGGGTCCTTTGCACACTATCCCTTCGTTTCTGAAAAGCTTAATTCCTCCAGTCATTCTAGACGAGGCAATGTATCCTCCTGTCACCTACTGCTACCCCACCTGTACACAGACCCACTTCATTATGAGCCTGTCTTGCTGAATGTGATGTCAGCTTGAGTAGGAGCCCAGTCTTCCGTCTTCAGGTTGGATTCTTGGTGATAATGTCCAAGTCCAACTTGGAAGCATTTTGCTTTCACAGTGTCAGATTTATCTCAGTTCCTAATACTTGATTTTTCCTGTTATGTCCCTATTCAAACACTTCAGACAGTGAGACTAAAGACTGTGAAATTATGCTTCCCTTGCAAGTGTCGCTTAATTAGTGAGTTATTGTAAAATATAGTTTGTGAAATTCATACCCAGCTCCTAAGTGGTCGAAATTATACAATCTCTTGTTGTTACAGTAACAATATTTGCAGGGAAGATCCAGATCCATGATTTGACAAATTCTAGTATATCTATAAAGTAAAGTATGGATTATTCAAAACAGAATCAGATGTTGCTTTCTGGAAATTGTGATTGTCTGATAACACAGTGTCCTTTTAAAAATGTACTTAGTACAAGGTCTGCAGGGTCTCACTACATAGATTGACTCTTAGAGAATCTCCTGTGTTCACTCTCCCAAGCACTGGGATTACAGGCCTGCACCTCCCTGGCCAGTCTAGCATCATGTCTATTATGCAGTATTTAAAAATTTTTCTCAGCTAATATCCATAAATGTCATATGGAATGTATTAGGTGAAAAAACATTTTACTGTGAAAAGTCATGATTGTTATTCTCAGATAACTTTTAAGTGAATTTCTCTATTGTTTTCTCCCTGAAAATTCTTAACATTTATGAAGTGTCAGGAAGACCCTTTCCTCTGGGTACCCAGAACACTTTTTCAGTGCAGCACCTGAAGGGGTCACTCACACACAGCACAAGTAATCCTCTGCAGGACAAGTCCTGAGCAGTCAGCTGTCAGATCCGTGCTGGAAGCGTTTTCTGTCACTTCCAAGGGACTGAGCAGTAGAATTTTGTTCTGAAATAAGTGTTGTTTTTCTAATAAGTGTTTTCAGATTTAGAAATTTAAGAAACACTTCCCCGTCATTTCTGGAAACTTTTTATTTGTTCCTCTGATGTTTCCTTAGAAGTTTGTTTTGGGGGTAAGAAAGCTGAAGCAGGTTAAGCATTAGTCAGATTAGAGCTTCCCTAAGGCTTTGAAAAAAAAAAAAATGAGAAAAAAAAAAAACTTCTTGTTTCAAACTCTTTTCCTCTACTTCTTTCATGGAGAGATAATTTTTTTTAGGAGCAGGGCTGGCATGGGTTACAAAGGCATGAAATAATTTCCCTTAAACTTAATGTCGGTTGTTTTTTCTAATCCAAGATACAGCTCAAGGATGTATCCTCTTGCTTCATGGTTTATTACTGAGTTCACTTTAGGCAAGGATATACAAAAGCAGGCAACTCCTGGCAATGAGCTATAGCTATGATACAAATCTTTTCATAGTACTGAGATTATTTTTCACTATTAAAAGACCAGGCTGATTAGCTTCACATATAAGGACCCTCTGGCCCCCTTGGTGACCCTGACACTTGTATGGCTCTTGTATATTTAATTTATTCTGTTTTAAAAACCATCTCTGTGCCTAAATATTCAAGTGAAATGATTGTGTGATACAATTTCATATTACATTAAAAATGTTTTATGTCCACCAGTGACACAAAATTAGGAAGAAACTCCCAATTTTCCACTCCTTCTCTGAGGAAGCTGATTTATTTCTAAATTTAGGTTAGGTTGACATTTTAAAGTAGTTTTATAGAGAAAAATATGATCGCATTTGTAAGTTCCCGGTGTTTGACACTTTCATTTTTTTAAGCCAGCAATACTCATTGATTACTTAGAAAGTTTCTTTATGCTTTGTTAATTTGAGCTAGCAGGCGATTTATTAGGTGTTTCCTGTTTTTAACTGCAGGCGGACTCTGAAGGAAATGAGCAGGGTCTGTGGCACAGCAGATGAGCCTGTGTCTGATGAGAGCCATGTGGGCCCCGCTCTCGTTTTTCATAAGCGCTGTCATTTTACAGATGGATGACCTTTTCCTTCTCTCCTTGGAGGAGGAGGGGCTGGGGGAAGATAGTGCACAGGGTTCATTGGAGCGGCTCTCGTAGGCTGATACACAAATCATGTCATGTAAACCAGAGCAGCCTCGGGAGTCCTCACATCTCTTTTGGGAAGACAATAACAGATAGGACAGAGAAAGATGGAGTCCAAGATGATTAGGAAAACAGGAGTGGTTAATGGATAACAGCAACGTGGCGCCAAGATGTTCACTCCATGTCATAAAGATATGAAGTCACACAAACAGGGGCCAGGTAAAAGGTCTCTGGATGCACCAGCCAATTGATGCAGCTGGGGACTGTGCTCTGGGGCCACGTGGTGGCATAGAGGCACGGAGAACTTGCTGGTACACAGTGGGCTATTCTTACCTGCTGCAGTGGACCCAGGGCTGGCTTTACCAGCATTGGTGTGACCAGTGTGGCCACTTGGTGCCCTGAGCTGCAGTCACACAGCCATTGGTTTAAGGTCCAGTCAGGGCTGTAGAGTCCTGCTCATGGCCTGTGTTTTTGTTTGGCACTAGACTCTGCAGATTGTGTAACCATCCCCAGCTGTCCAGTAAATTGGAGGCTGTGTCCTCTACACTTTGAGGAAGAGATGCTTTTCTGTTTCAATTTCAAAAACTTGGGTCACTTGGTTCTTGAAACCAGTGACAGTTCATATGAGCAGCAGAATGGTCAACAAGGACAGCTCTTTCGAGTGGTTGTCCAATCCATTGTCTTACACACATTTACCTATACTATGTCCAGGAAGTTTATTTAGACAAGCCCACATTTCATGAAGGGTTGAGCTGTGTTCTATCGTACAACTCATAGTTCAAATAGGATGAATTAAAAATTCATTCCTACATTGTTTTTCTAAGTAGAGCCAAAGTAGTATTATGTCTTCTAAACTTGTTTAAGTAACACATAGACACACAGAAACATCCCAAACCACAGTCATATGCACCTCCATATCTAGCAATGTTTAGTGTTGAAAATTACATATTACATAAAACATTTCATTTTATAATGAGGAAATGCTCTGAATGAAAGGTGAAGTTTGCTTGTATATACAGAGATAGAACTTTATAGCTTCTTCTTATGGAGATAGCCACTATATTAAGTATTCACTGGGAATAAGCATTCTATTACATTTCATCCCATTAAGAAAAATATCATTTGTTTCTTCGCTCTTGAGAAATTCTAGTTACCTTTCAGCATAGAAACCTCTTCCAGTTGTGCTGTGTTATGGAGTTAGATCCTCATTTGACTTTGGAAAATGTCTTTGTTTGATTCATCCACTTTACTTTGTCTTGTAATAAAATCTCCTGAGATGTGAGAGTAACTGATGAAAGCAGAGTGAATCATCGCATCTGGGGTTTATTTAACTTCATTATTAAAGGGAGTTTTCTAATCTGAGCTTCCCAGTAGCTGTCTCCACCTCTCATACACTATAAAACTGCTTTGTGAGCCTTCCCTCGTCCTACTGTCTCTGAGGCAGAGGCTTATGTTTACTCTGGAGTAACTACAAAGGAAGAATCTCTTCCTTTTAGTTGCTCTTGTGCAAAAAGATGATAAAATGCTGTCTAGCTACATGCACTGCATCTAATGATAAGGGTTAACAGAGACTCTGATATCAATGAAATCAACTTCACACATTCGTTTTGAAGAACAGTCAATTTAAATGCTTTTTAGTGGTGTCCAAGTAGACCATTAAATAACAGTTGCCAAGCAATTGCTATTTTCCAGATCAATTCCATGCTTAAATTGAGATATCTGTTAAAAAATAGCTAATCTACTACGTGGTCCTTTTTTTCAAAGACTCTACCTCCCAACCCGAATGTTAATTATTGCACAGTCAAACCCACAGTTGAAGGCTGGATAGATTTGTGTAGTGAGATAAGAGAGGAAAACAAGGGTCGTAATCTCTGTAGCAGCAGTTGCATCACACTTGATGGCTCTCTCAGGGATGCTGTTTGTTCTTTAGCAAACTGTTCTTGTCAATAGATATGCAAAAAATAAAGAGCAATTGAGGTGTGCATCTGCCCAATTATTGGAAAGGAAACATCGTTCTGGAAATCCTGGAAGATTCTCCTCCACCCCTGTTTCAAGTTCAACCTTTTCTCTTTTGTTAATTTCTCAGGAAAACATCATCGATGGCCATATAACTACCCAATCATTTGTTTACTCAAAGATAAGGGATGATGTGCAAACTCCCTTAAGATAGACATAGCAATTCTTCTTTGAAACAAGGAAGAGTTTTGCTTCAGACTTCATCTATCTAGCAGAATAGAACTCTGATTACAGAAATACACGCTAAGAGCAAAGACAAATGTCTTACATTTATCTAAATGTGTTCTTTTATTTCTGTAACAAAACTCAAAGGCTGTTAACATATTTCTAAGATGACTTCTAAGATGACTATGTTTAGTTTTCAGTATTATTTGAGATCTTTAGACTAAGTTATAAAAAGTTTATTGTTTTAATTTTCACTTTTCCTGTTTTACTTTTCAAAATTGCCTAGTTTTTAAGATTCATGTTTCCTTTCTGTACTTTTCCTTTCCTTTTTAATGTTGAACCTTCTAAAACTTTTTAGTGTGTGATTGCAGTACATGAAGTTTACATTCATTTCAGGAAGAAGGTAAATGTACTTAACATATCCTGATTCTTTTTATTATCCTTTCCCCAGAACCTCCGTTCTCATTATCATTATAACATAATTTATTATTTTTCACTCGATATTTGTGACATTGTGGTTATTTGCTACACATACACGATGAGCCTTAAGTCCTTTGGTGTCCCTTTCCTTTGGCTGACAATCACATTTTTATTATTGCCTCTGAGGAAGGGGAATGTGAATCGTAGTAAATTCTCTGTTCACTCTTTGCTTTGTTTTTGGATTGATCCTCATTGGTATGATGCCTTTAAGAATCTCCACTGAATATTCAGCATCAGTAGTCTGAAAAGTAGCTTTCAGCTATGCTCCATCCATCTTGAGACAAGGTGCATTATGGGTGAAAATATCTCTAGAAACTAAGTTCTCTCTCCTTTTAACAGGAGTACTATATTATAATTTCAAAAATTAGGCAAAATATTTGTTGAATCTCCACAGAATATGTAAAGAAATGCAATGACACAGTGGCTGATGCGGTTTTGAATTGAATCCCATATCAGGACAGAAAGATGTTTAGTGCATTTTTAAAAGAATACTTAACTATCTTAACTCCACAGTTATACAGTCTTATGACTTGAACGAAACCTTTCTCCTTGCCATAAAGGTAGATTATAGATGACCTAAGAAAAGTAGGAAATAGCCACAAAAGCAGATGTTGAGAGGGTAGGACTAGAGAGAGGTTGGTTGGGATTCATGTTTAACATTGATGAATGTTTTACCGATTTCATTATGTTGAGATTCTAAATAGTATTTCCTGTTTGTAAATTTTTAATAGATACAAATTATCTTAAAAATTAGTCATGGAATTTAATGAAAAAGGATTTTATAGGAATCTCAGAACTTTGTGAACATTACAGCAACTTTGGACTTACCTAAAATTTTAACCTTTTCACTTAGATGTGACATGCCTGCATATGAAGTTAGACAAACTTGAAAATGGTGGGCTTTCCTGGTACCTTGGGATCTTCTTGAACCATTTTCATGACTCACTGAATGTCTCATTTATAATGACTCTTCAGAAAGGCCCATAGATTCCAATTTAAAGCTTAAATTGCTACTCACACCGATTTTTGAGTATTAAGAGGTTCAGTATTATCATTGTGATAGATCATATTTCAACTCTTCTGTCTTAAATGTAATGATAGAATTTAACAGACTACTGAGTTTGTTTTTTATCTTGCATAATATCTACTGGGAAGCAGTTTGAACTGAAACCATGTAGCAAACTTTCTGCAGTGAATAACAATGTTTATAACTTTGAATTTTTAGGCTCTTTATTTGAGAAACTGAAAACAATACCAAAAAGTATGTTTTGTTGAATTGTATTAATATAAGATTTATTATTTAAATAACATCCACATACAAAATAATATCCAGCAATGGCTCAGTTGAAAAATTCTATGATTAAATAATTTGCTTTATAACTTTTCACAATTATAAACTCCCATTCTTTACTTTTTCAGCCTAGGCATAAATGCTTTCCTTCTTACCCTCTCAGGCCTAAGGCATCTTATTTGCATTTAATTTGCATTTTTTCTTAATAGGACAGAAGAGAAAGCAGGGAGATAAGGGAAGGAAAGAAAAAATAGTTCCAGATATCTAGCAGTGCTTTTGAATATTTTATAATTTATAAACTGAAAACACATTATGCTCTGCTTTTCAAGTAGGCTTTGTCATATGCCTCTCCTAAACCTTTTAAGACATTAGGCCTGTGACTGGGATAAAAAATATGCATTCTTTATTTCTCCATGTCTCTTGTGGTGCTATGATGGGAATGGAAAAACAGAGGAGTTTGGGAGTCTGAAGTGCCTGCTAATTATTTACAAGGGGAAACTGATTTTTAAATTTTTATTTTTACTGAAAAAGTACATGTTGATACTCTTAATATATCAAGAAAGTATGTGCTAGCTAAAGAATGCTTGATTTCTTAATTTCATCTGGACACAATATTTTGGAAGATGCTACGACAAGAGAGATTTGTTAAACATCACTGAATTAGGGTAAACTCATCAATTGTTAACAAGAATATGTTGAAGGTGATTCCTAATAGCTTCTGGAATGTGAAAGAAATGCTGACCTTTAGTCTAGATGTCAATGGAAGCAAAGTCAAGAGCCTGCGTTTTGGTAAGAAATTTACACACTGCTGATAAGGGGCCGAGAGCATCTCTGTTTTACACACTGGAATCCAAAGGTAGTGTTTCTAGTTCTGCTCCTGTTAAATCAAGACCAGGCACTCAAAGTCTCTGTCTCTAATTTTCTTTGCATGAGAACTTATATTGGAAAGTTGCTTTTGTGGTGAGAAAGGGAAAACTGTATCGATGTAGTGCATTAACTAATTGCATTATTCAGAATACAAAAGCTTTGGGTTTTGGAAGAGGCAAATTTTCAGTTATCTGAAGACTAGATCTGGAAGCAGAGGAAACAGAAAAACACAGAGTGTGGCTGTGCTTTGCCAAAGGGGTTCATGTGCCCTGCATCTTCCAGACCTGCAGCCCAAGAGCTAGGCCGTTCAGGGACTCTGTAAAATTTCAGCCCTTGAATTTGGTGGTGATAAGGAAGGCTGCCTGGATTAACAATCCTGTCAAGGGAAGCCCTCTGAAGTGCTTATTTGTTTAGAAAAAGAATCTCATTCATCGTCAGGGAGTGACAGAAATGGGACTTGCTGACACAGTATCTGAAGGCTACCTGGATGTATGGGCTCCTTTGGCACCTTCTGTGGGAAGTAGGAGAGAGGAAAAGAAACCCATGGGAAGGGGAGAGAGAAAAGGGCACTGTTGCTGTTCAGTTTCAACATAGGATTAAAGGGAAATAGATTGTGCACTTTCAAAATGCTGTTTTAACATGTAGATTTGGTCCCTTTCATTAAAAATCTCTTTGAAGAAAAATTTATCTTAAAAAAATTCAGAAATAACAAACATAGTTATGTTGTTAGTTAACATGAAAAAATAGAAAGTAGAATGTGGAATTAGAATTGGAGTTAGTTGTTACATTACCTTATTATAAGAGCTTTTGAAAGTATCTGCAGCCAAGCCTGTGGATCTAGTAGTCTCAAATAACTTTGTAAAAGTTGTGAGACATTTTGAGCTTTTTGATAGTCTTGTATCTATGATGTTATGAAAATAGAAAAAGACTGCGAGCAAATATTGCCATCCAAGGAATGAATAACAATAACTGTTAAAATTGAATGCCTTAAGCATAAATAAGAATAATAACTTGCTAGATGGGCGAAGTTGAGGTGCAATACTTCATCAGTTATAGTTAACAGTGCTAGTTCTGCAATGTTTAGTATTTACATGTACGTATAATACATATATGATTAATAAGATATTTTAGTTTTTCTTAAAATACAAACGACACGCATTTCAATTACTAGGGTAGCCATCACTCACATAAGTATATAAATCACAACTGTTTTATGGTAATAACTCATATAGCATAAGCCAAACTGTATATACATAGCTAGAATAAGCTATACAATTCAAAACTTAGAGTTTCTAGCATAACTATAATTTATTAGGAAGCATTCTTTGCTATTAGTTATTTTTTCTTTAAAAAATTTCCACCAGCAGTGGTTTTAATTTATGCGTGGAATCAGAGCTCCGTGTGCAGGGCCACACAGCTGGGCGGTGCTCTGAGCAGGCTCTGGAGATAGGTGAGCTGGGCCTTTAGCCCTTCCCTTTTTTTTCTCTTGGCCAAGATCCTTGCTTTCCTTGAAAATATTTTTTTTTGTACTGTTTGCAAACATTGGTTCTACCTTTCTTAAGCTGTGAGCAATGCTTTTCTCAAAGGATTTTGCAGATATACTAATGGTTGTGAAGGGAAAAGCAAAATGCCAGATACAACCTGTGTTAGATGTTGCCTTCTAAAAATCAAAACAATAAAAATGATAGGATGGAAAAGAGCAGGCTGATGCCAGAAAATGAAATACTCTGTTCTGGAAAGTTTCTGATATGACCTCATTACTCTTTGTGAGTTGTACTTCTCCTTATTACCCTTGACCTCATTGAATTTTGAACTCAGGACCTTGCACTTGCCAGACAAGCACTTATTCTACTGAGCTATCTCCTCAGCCCTTTTTATCACCCTTAAAATCCTCCACATTACTGCTTTTGTAGAACTTGACTCCCCGTAAGCTTCCTCTGTGCTGTCTGATTCATCAAAATTTTGATAGCTTTTGCATGACTAAGGCTAAAGATGGATTATCCACCCAATCTGGTTAATGTGGAGGCAAACTAATTTATATTCAGAGAAATAGAATTCCAAGGAAAGGAGTAAAATAAACAATGGTTTGATGACATGGGCCAAGTCTCCACCTTAGCCACTTCTCAATAACTGTCCTCTCTACTTGGATAGGATCATTTAAGGACTGCTACCCAGGCAAGTGGTTTGGGTTTTTAAAACACAGACTTCTCTAAAGATGTATTCAAACTTTGGAGAAATAAATTCAATGCCAGTTAAAGATGAACAAATATATTTAATCTCTACTCAGTTGTCATCAAGAGCACAATCAGAAGGACTCAGCATGATTTTCCAGTTCTCAAAAGTCTGAGATCTCTTATTTTCTGTATGTAGCCATTGATCAGGTTGGACTCTTTCTCTACTACATTAAGCAATAAACTTAGCTCTGTGTCATTAACAGATTATATTGGTAGTATTAGTAGAGTTGGTATCTGACAATGCCTATATTTACAGTTGGTAAATGAATCAGGTATTCTAAACATATTTTTGCAACACACACAGACACACACACCTTAATCTTTAATACCAGATCATGTAGTTGGCATTGATGTTATCCCCATATCTCATATGGGGGGCACTGACGCCTAAAGAAGTGCTAAGGAGGTTGGTCACATTATATACTTCTGAATGGCCTCTTTTGAACACACTGTCTCCAAAGAAGTATGTCTTCATAAGGCTGATGCAGGAGTGACTGTGAAAGTGACTGGGAGACAAGGAGAATTAGGAGATCGTTGATACTGGGTAGGTTCTGGCATTGTAGGACTAGGCGGATCAGCTTTGCCCCTTAGTCTGTGAGACAGAAGAATGAGGAAAGCAGGATAGTTGAGTGGGAATATTGGTGTAATCAGGTCAGAATGGAGTTTGATTAGCATGGAAAACAGTCCTTAGTGGGCGGTTCCACATAGTAGCTTTATCCACCAGGCAGCCCCACCAGCTTCTGTGCTGGGCTTGAGTTCCAAGAGCTTGCTCTAGAGTAAAAGCCAGAAGAGAAAGAGTTGCACATAAACAGGGCAGTATCTCAGCCTGACTTTGGTGTGACAATCACACTTAATTTGCAGCAATAAATCATCTCTGCAGCTCCTCAACAAGAGGGACTGCTTGGTGCTCCACAGTGATCTGCTTGTAGACATCTGGGTGGGGGCCGGTTCCATTCCCTTTGCCACTGCTTTTGGGATTAGTGCCCTGTGCCCTGTGCTCTGTGCCCTGTGCCCTGATGTTTTAAATCAACAAGTTTCTCACTTTGGACAGGTAGAATCTGGTGGTAGGGGACACCTGTGTCTCCTGGTCATTGTTCACTCTGCATTTCTGTCTTTCTTTGGCAAATGCTCTCTGAGCAGATATCTTCCTATGCTTTGTGTTTTGGGGGATTCGGTCTCAATTCTTCATGAGGTTCCTCTCAGTGGTGACTGGGTTGACACATGTTTTGTGACCTCATCATGTGGGTGTGAACCCCTGTTGAATAATTACCTGATAAAATGTTGATGTTGCCCTAGAATTATGCTCTGGGGACCACAGCTACCTGGAAATTAGGAGCAGGAATCTTTGATTCTCTGTATAAAATAGCTAAAAAGTTATAAGATGAATTGTGCCATTTTTAAATAGGTCTTAAGTCCTTTATCCTACATGGCTTTCAAGTGAACTACTCAATAGAATTCTATTTTTTTTTAGCAAATAATCATATAGGCACACATACATATATAATTTTAATATACAACCTTATTTTTGTCTTTGTGTTCTGGAGCTCATAGCTCAGATCTGTGCCCTTCATGCTTACTTTTTGCATTTTGTCTTTGGCAAAGAGAAATAATGCTTCCTGTAAAAAATATTAGCTGCCAGATGTCAAAATCCATGCCTGTAATTCCAGTGCTCTTAAAGGCCGAGACAGGCAGATTACAAGCATGATGGCAGTGTAGCTAATATTGTGAGACTCTGTTTCAAAAGAAAAGCAAATATAGGGCTGGAATGGAGGTCCATGAGAAGGTCCTGGGCTCAATTTCCAATTTCCAGTAACACACACTCACACTAACACACACACACACACACACACACACACACACACACACACTCACACACAATGCAGTTATGGAATGCATCATGAGTTTTCCTTGCCTTTCTCTATCATCAAGGGAAGCTACAGTTGCAGGAGGCCAAGAAAACGATGCTGGCATTTAGTCAGTGCCC
This sequence comes from Myocastor coypus, assembly GCA_004027025.1. Taxonomy (NCBI): domain Eukaryota; kingdom Metazoa; phylum Chordata; class Mammalia; order Rodentia; family Myocastoridae; genus Myocastor; species Myocastor coypus. The sequence goes on from PVJA010000249.1 coordinate 58,366, forward strand.
CAGACAGAGCTCCCTCGCCAACTATGAGAATTAGAAACCATCTGAATTTCTGCTATGCTTTCCCAGCATGTGCCCTTATTTGACATAATTTTGTTATGATTACCTAGTCTATAACTAGCTTTCTTGGGGTGCTAATTAACACCCAGAACTGGTTTGTCCAGAGTTCATGCTTCTGGGGTCCTGCTGGTCCTTTTTGGCAGGATTGCAGGAAAGAATTTCAGTGGCTCCAACAGCCCCAGCAGTTAATCGTGAGGATGAGCGGAGTCCTAGCTGTTGCTGTGTGGAAATCCCCTCACTCGTTGCTTTTCCTTCCTGGCTTCCCCCTTAAAAGTGAAACTGGATAAATTGAAGTTAGGTATTGTAGCCAATTAACAGTGCTGGGTTCAACCAGGATCTCACGTAAACGCAAACGTGAAGTCAGTAAGTTATAGACGGAGTGAGATGAATCAACACAAAGACTTTAAAATGAGCAGACTCTCTACCAAGTTGTATTTTATTTCTTTTGTCTACAAATTAAGGTCAAATGCCATCTTTCAATGATGATGTGTGGCCCCTGGATTGATAGGCTGCTACATGACTGTATTTACAAAATGAGTTATGAAAGAAAATTCCTATTAAACTTTCTCTGTCCTTTTCTTTTGGAAACAATTACTGATGGCACATTGTATAATACTTTAAAATTTGCTGAAGGTCGAATATTCTTTCTTCTCATTTATTCACATGTTGTTGAATTAATGAGCACTTTCAAAATGCTGTGTTTTTTCATGGTAAAATCTATATCTTTTAAGAATGTATTTGTCACTCTTGCCAGAGCATAGAACATATTAGTGCCCCAAAAAGAAGTTCTGAAATTTAAACATGCAAGTCTCTCACATCCCTTCCAGTCTCCTGACTTCACTGGTCTAGGATGCAGCCAGGAGTCAATATTTTTTATAAAATCTACCAGCCAATTTTGGTGCACATGCTTTATGGTTCCTCAGGAAGTTTCTCTTCTCATTTATAATACTCTTATCCAAAATTTTTGTTTAATTGTTTGATCAATCTTATATACCTATATGTATTAACCTAAACTGATATGATGATGAAAATATGTAATATAACCATTGTTAAATTTATACAATAAAAATATTAAAATTGTAAAAAGAAATTTTTGAGAAAAGGAGAAAAAGAAAACCCAATGAAGCACTATGTTTGGTTTGGCACCATAGTGACATCAGGCAGATGAGCAGCGTCACTGAGATGCCCGTGGGTGGCACCGGCACAGAGCTAGGCCTTGCACCAGTGGCCCATGCAGGGAGAGGGTGACCAGAGCTCCAGTGAGTGATGCTAAAACCAAGGAGTGACTGCAGTGGAGACCACATGGTTTAACTTACAATGAACCTACACGTTTTGAAAACTGCATGCTGGATTTCCTCACGAACATACATCAATCTTGGAGAACAGGAGGCCCTGCTATTGGTATGCAATCTTTGGGGAGTTTTTTCTTGTTCCATACAAAAACATAGAAAATATACATCAGAGCTGAGAATTTAAAAATGCAGAGAAATAAAAAAAGTTTTCAATTATTTAATAAAAAGCACGTGGGCAAATGTGAGTTCTAGTCACTTTCTATTTGTTATGGAGCCTTTGAGTTTGCTTCTAGGAGGAGAAAGGACAGCGTCCTTTGCCATGTTTTCCCACTCTGTATTTTTTTTTAATGGACATTCTGTGGTTTCAGAATGAAGTGATAGCACTTACTGGCAGAGCCATGCAAGCAGTAGCACTTAGTAACAGTGACACAGGCTGGAGTGAAATTGGGCTGCCACTTGTCAGCTATCTTAAGAGCTTGTCTTTTCTGGAACACAATTATACAGGAAAAAAGAAATAAATGTGAACACACACAAATATAATAGTGTTATTTTGTTTTTCTGTTGGAATTAACAGACAGAAAAAAGATCTCTGCTTTGTCTTGTAGGCAGTTCAGTGAGTTTCTTGGATTAAACGGCTTTCCTCCTCTGTGAAGGGTCTGATGGAAACCCTTGTTCCAAGGCTTAAAGTCTTAGGTCTGTTGGAAGTTTCCATCAGTCAGTCTGTATGTCAGTGGATGAACTTGGCTGCTGATGTAACCTATTCATTGCTTTCTGGAAAAAATTCATCCAGCTACACAAGCAGTTTTTAATGATGAAAGAAGGCTGGGGAAATAAAGGCTCATCTGATGATGAAATGCATTTTCTAACTGGTGATATTTTGGGGCACATTTTACCACAATGCTTTTCTAAGTATTTTTAAGTGATGTATTTGACGAGGTGGTGAAAAAGAAAAGACACAAGTTTTCTTTCCAAGTCTATCTTTAGCTACTTCAGTGAACTGAAAAGTACCTCTCATTTTCATGGCTTAAGAAGTGTGTGTTCTATGCAGACTCTACTTGAAATAATTATTTTTATACCCTCAGCACCAGACCAATTGTCAGGAAGTGCAATTTGTTTTACCCTCCAAAGCACACACACACACACACACACACACACACACACACTCTCTCTCTCTCTCTCTCTCTCTCTCTTTCTCTCTCTCTCTAGCTATTATCTTAATTTGATGTGCATTTTTAAAGTAGTCTCCATTTAACGATAGCATTAAGTGTAGAAGACTGATGTGTTCAATTAGTCAGCAATTATTTGGCACTCATTGCCCACTGAACTGTGTACTATGCTCAGTGAATGTTAATAAGCTGGCACAGAAGGCAGATGAAGTATATCTGGTCCCAGCCATGACCCTCTGCAGATTTGAGTGGGAGAGAGTGAAAGCATGCAGTGGTGGGTGGCAATGAGCTTGCGTTGAAGGCACAGATGTGGACATACTCTTTGAACACCCATTAATTCCTGACAGGCTTCTCTTATATATTTCATGTCATGAAGTTTGCTAAAGAAAATTGCTAATGATATAACACGGCTGTTGAAATCATTGGGTTACTTTTTAGTCCAGTTACACTGGCACACTTTCCATGAAGCATCTTAAACCACCATTGTTATTGGTGCCAGAGTTGTGGCACATTGATTAACTGTTTCCAGGGCCCAAGTATCATTATAGTAAATTAGAGGATGAGCAGGTACTTAAAGTGAATTTTGACATTTTTCGTTCGGTTTGAGTTACTATGTACCAGAACTCACTTAGCTATGTCTACATGGCCAGCCAGATGTGCACTACATTATTCATGCCTCAAACTAGTATAAGTTTTTGACTTGAAAGCATTTTGTAATAAAATTATATCATATTTCATGCCTTTTGTACATGAACAAATGGTAACAATAGAAAACAAAATGAAACAAAATACAGCTTTCCCAAGGGAAAAGTGTTAATTGGAAGAAATTCTATTCTCTTCAACAAATAAAAAACAGAAATATGATTGTTTGCTACATGTGCAAAGTTTCCTTAGGCCAAATCCTGTGAATAAATCAGTTGCTGTAAGTTCTCTCCAGAACTTGAGGGAGGTTAACAACTCTGATGGGGGCTCTTGGGTTTATAAAAGTGGCAAGCACTTCGTAGGAGGGATGTTCATTCATATGTACATCTGGCTGAAGGTTGGCTTCATTATATTAGCAATTTTTTTTCTTTTACAACCTGGTATTAATTTCCTGCTGTTACTTTCTATCTCAGTATAGATAGTTGTTGGAATTGGGATACTATATCTGCTTTCTTTCTTCCCTCCTCATGAATTCCCAACCTAGATGTCGAAAAACTTCTTTCTTTAAATACAGACAACTCATTAACTTTTTCTGTGAGAGGAGCTTCGGCAAGAACAAAAAGATACAAGGAGAAAGAGAAAGCAAGGCAAATGTACTTAGGCTTATCAAAAGTTTTTCATGTTGCATGTCTATAAAATTTACTTTGACAAAGTTAAAACTTAAAACCAGATACTATCACCTCAGATTCCGGGTAATGGAATAACTCACTATCTATCATAATAGGTGAGAGATAATTATTCTTTTAGTTTTTAAACAATGCTTTGGAAACAAACCTTTCCATAGATTCCAATCACCCCAGTCATCTGACAAGCTGTGATGGCCTAGTGGGTCAGAGGTGCATATCATCCCATTATGTTTGTAGTCCAAGAAAACAAGCCAATAAAAGTTAGCTGGGTTAATTTTTTGTAGCTGATACTATTAGTACAATGCAGAGTTTATCACTTAGAAGGAGGGCAAAATCGTAATAGATAGAAAACAAACATATTCACATAGCCCAGAAATGCACAAAGCCAAATAACACATTGATGAATCACAGAACAAAATAGTCGCATGAAACGACCTCAGGAAGGAAGAATTTGCCAGGCTTTGTACAAAAGTTGAGCAATCGTTTTTATTGTAGTATAGTCTTGCTAATTTTCTTTAAACTTTCAGCCTAAAATTCCTTAAACATTTTTAATTTTGATCAGTAATGTTTAAGTGAAAAAATGGTTCTGGATAGAATAATTATTGAAGGTTTTAAATATCCCTGGCTTAGGCTAGGCAATGAAATATGTAAAATTCACCAGATTTTTACCAAACATCAAGATGGAACTGAGATCATTCTAAAGATTTTATTTTCACACTAACAAATACTTTACAGATGAAACCAGAACTTCATCTGCTTATTGTTATTTACCATAAAGCTGGACTTGCTTAAAGTGTCTGAGAGATTACAAAGAATACTAAAAAGGAGAAAGAAAATTTTAAAAATATGAGTACATGAAAAGTTATTTAAAAATCTTTTTTGTTCTTCGAGTGCATGAAAAGGCTTGATTTTTAAATTTCATCGATCTTCCTCCCCTATTAAAAGTTGTTATCACAGTGCTAAGTAGCAGCAACCAGTGTCCTGACTTTTGTTACTACCTGCCTGCCATTGGCACAACTTTGCCAACCACAATTTTCCAGCAATGAAATATTTTTCTCCTGAATAGCAAACTTCAGCTAGGAATTACGTTCTCTGACTATACTTATACTCTTGCAGTGTATGGTGACCATTATTAGCCTTAATTTCTTTATTTCTCAATAGAAGACTAAGAAAATTTATTGGCTACTTATTTTGTGCCAAATGTGACTAATTTCTAATTGCGTGTTTAACAATAATAATAGTAATAAGGCATCAATATATTAATGTCTTTTTGTAGGTGAGAAGCCTGGGGCAAAGAAAGTAAAATAATTAATTCAAAAATTGCATAATAGAAGGCTGGCCAAATAGCTCAGCAGATTAAAGTGCCTCCATGCAGGTGCAGGGGCTGGGGTTGGATCCTGGGGGGCCTGCTGTGTCAGCACTGCTCCTGGAGCTTGCTGCTGAGATGGCAATTGACCCTGGGCATGAAGGGATACGCCTGTAACCCTAGCTCTTGGGAGGTTGTAAATAGGCGGGTCACTACAAGTCCGATCTAGTAGTGAGACCCTAAATACCCTGTAGACCCTTCCCTATATATATATATATATGGTATATATATATGGATATATATATGGTATATGTGATATAGGAAGTAAGGATTTCAACCTAGGCAATACTGTTGCTATATTACTTCAATGTGTGTGTGTTACTGTGGAGTGAGGGAGTGAATGAACCTAAGGACTGTTCTGAGCTACCTGTCTAGTCTATTTTTGTTTGTATTTGTACAGGGTCTACAGGGTCTCACTACACAGATTAGATTGTTGTGATCCTCTTGTTTTCAGTCTCCCAAGCACTGGGATTACAGGTGGACACCACCTCACCCACTCGCGGGTGGGACCAACACTGCTTATGGTTTCCGGGAATCGAACCCTGGTCCCTGCACTCTGCCTAGGTAGGTGCTTTAGTATGCTGAACTATCTGGTTGGTATTATTTTTTATTTTATTTTGAGATAAATCATTGCTAAATTGTTTAGATTGAGTTTGAATTCATGATCTTCTTTCCTCAGATTCCCAAAGTGTGTCAGAGATGTGTGAACATGCCCATCTTTCAGTCCTTCTTAATAACTAACATTGTTTCAAGTGTGGTAGACAGTCAAGTGACAGAGGTAGAGATTCATATATATAATGGGTGCTTCATATTTATGTATGGGTTCAGAAATATCTATCAGATTTCATAATATTCATTAGCCCTTAGGCTTACTCTAAAGTAATTACATATGGTATACATTTACAAAATTATAAATATTTGCTGAATGATTCTGTAGTGTTAAGTATATTCACATTGTTGGATAACTATCACCTCTATTTGAAACTTTTTCATTACCCCATACAAAGACAATGCACCCATGAAACGAGAGTTTCTCAACTCCTTCTTAGCATCTACTCCACTAATGTCTAGTCTACTTCCAGTCTCTGAATTTGCTGAGAATCTACCTCATTTAAGTGTGGCCATACGGTATTTTCTGTTTCTGCCTTGGCAGGCTGTCGAGGTTCACCATATCATAGCAACATGTCAGAACTTTTCTCTGGAGGCTAAGTACTATTCCATGGCATGTATACACCATATTTCATTTATCCATGCATCCACTGATGGGCACTTGAGTTGTATCCACATCGGAACACAGTAAGGATGGAAGCTTCCAACACTGCTGTAAAAGTTTCTGAGTCCATACTTTCACTGCTTTAGATCATGCTTAAAATTGCACAGTCAAGTGAAAGTCTTGTGTGTAGTTAACTTTCCAAAGAAGAGCGAAACTGTTTGTCACAGTAACTTCATTTTATGCCTCTGTAAGCAATGGGCCAAGGTTCCAGTTTCTCCACCTCCTCACCCACGCTTGTTATTTCTTCCTGTGCTCCCTTCTTTCCTTCCAAATAATCATGCAAAGGGGCCTAGAATGGCATCTCACTGTAGCTCGATTTTCAATGCCTAATAGCTTTATCCTGCCTATAAAGAGTGCATTTGCAACAGACTTTCGATGGGCCATACTGATATTCATTTTTTATAGCTTCGTAAGTCATTGAAAAGCAAATTTTCTTTTTCTTAAAAAAATTTTTTTTTAATGTATTTGGTACAGGGTTTTCAAGGTCTACAGGGTCTCACTACATATATCTGACTCACGTGATTCTCCTATTTTCAGCCTCCCAAGTTCTGGGTTTACAGCTGTGTGTCACCATACTCAGTCTCAATTGGCATCTCAGTGTGCCCTAAGGGTGGGACCAGAGTTTTAGTCCACTGAGCTATCTGGCTGGCCTGAAAATAAAAATTTTTTTCTCTTTCTTTCTTTCTTTCTTTCTTTCTTTCTTTCTTTCTTTCTTTCTTTCTTTCTTTCTTTCTTTCTTTCTTTTTTTTTTTGTGGTACCAGGGATCAAACTTGGGACCTTGAGCTTACCAAGCAGGCACTTATGCCCCTCAGCTATCTTCCCAGTGCTCGAAAAATCAAATTTTAATCCTCGAATCTTTCCCTAGAGCAGGTAAATATATGTATGGAAGGCAACAAAATATGACATTAGTATTATTGTAAAAAAGGAGAGATTGAATTGAAAATTTACAGCCTCCTTTTGTAAGCAAGAAGATCCCCGGTAAATTTTTCTAAATTGGGAAGCATTTACTGGACATGGGTGTGACAGGCTTCCGTGAGCTGTGTCCCTCTGTGTTCCCTGATGAGCTGTAGCAGCAGCTTGATAAATCTTTCCCAAATGAATGAATAATGCTTTCAATGTTAAATTAAAAAAAAAAACCTTATACTATCAGATAATCAGAGGCATGAACCCTCACATTTAAGCAGTTTTAAAGAGCAGATTGCTCTATTAATTATGATTTGAAAACTATAATACAAGCATGGGCATATATAATTACATCATCAAAATATATTTCAGATAAATATACATGTCAGAAATATTTGGAATTATAATATAACATTATATTTCAAAGCTTCTACGGAAATAAATACTGACTAGTTAAAAAAAAAACTGTTTTCCGTTCATATTTCTTGGATTTTTAAATGATATCTATTAAATAGGAACTTGTTTTCTGGTGACTTAGGTAGTAAGAACTACCAGAAACGTTGTGAACACATTTAACTCACTAGGTCTGGTTATTACTATCTTAGTGTACCCTATTCGTTTTAAAGATATGAATTGCTTAAAATGACCCCATCTAGAGACAAGCTAGATCCAAGCTTTTCTCTTTGTTTTTCAAGTGTTTTGAGCAATTTCTTTGAGTGTGTGTTTCTGAGTTTTGCAAATGATGCTTCTTCAAAGATGATCACAGAATAAACAACATGACTTTGTACTAAACCATGAAAATTAGATAAACTGCCTGAATCGCTTCAGATAATTCAAACTAATGAGTTTGTTTGTTGAAATAAGATGAATTCAGAACAAAATCGTATAGGATTTACTTTTAGAAGAGTAAAACAATTAGTTGTAAGGCAATTATTTTACAGTGTCAGGAAAATCATCTCTCATGCTTTTTAAAGAAAGCCCATAGGTCTCTTGTTTCAGACTTATGAACAGAATAACCTTTGATCTCAAAAGAGATGTATTCTTAATGACACCTTTTTTAGGAAAGGGTGATTTCTTGTAACTGATAATGTCTTCTTGGGAAATTTTCATACTCACTGCCTGAGGATTTTCATTTTTGTTTAAATTTTATTTGGAAAAATACTCCTCTCTACATGTTCTTAATGTCTCTCTAGGTGGCAGTATTTGCCTTATGCACTGCCTCTTCGTCCTTGGGCCACCTTTTCTCTTCTCTTCTCTTCTCTTCTCTTCTCTTCTCTTCTCTTCTCTTCCTTTTTTTTTTTTTCACTTTCTACAAAGCTTTATTCCAGAGGTGCTCAGTCCTTTTGGCAGCTGCCTTCCTCATGGCGGCCAGCATGTTATATTGCTCAGAGACTCATGCTTCATCTTGGTGCAGCTGTGCATGCCCGCTTTTCTCTTTGTTTTTATTTTATTTTATTTTATGTTATTTATTTATTTTATTAGTACAGTGCACATCATTGTCTTCATAGTAGTTGTTCCGAGTACAAGATGCAGACATGATAACTTTTCTAAACACTATTGGTACAAGTATTTCTCCTCATTGAACTAAGAGAAAGTAGTTGTATACATAGTACAATATTCCATAACAGTAGTGGGTTATCCAAAACAACAACAATAACAACAACAAACCTCCCCCCACAAAACATGACACTTTTCTTGATGAACTTGAGGGTGTCTTTGTCCTTGGAGATCTTGAACCACTCCATGACATGCCACTCTTAGGGGGCCAAGCCACACACCCCCGGGATCACGTCCTGCACAAACTTGGTGTGTCTAGTGAGGTGTCTGTGGTGGTGGCTCGGTTTGCTCACATTCTTAGTCACCTTGTGGCTCTTGTTGAGGCCCAAGGCCATGGTTAGCAGAGGGCCATGGCTACTGTTCTTCAGTGGTTGCTATGGGGCAAGCGGGCCACCTTCTTTATAAAGCTGCTGCCCTTGGAAGGCAATGAACCTGCTGGCCTAGTACTACCAGGCTGGCTGACACACGAAGGTCTGTGTGGCTTGTGCGTGAAAGTGGAGGCTATTGTTACCTGACTCCTATTGATCTCTCCTCAGCCAAAGTACTACACCAAAATCAATCAGATGAGCCTATGGATGTGATAGCATTCCAAAGAAAAATTATAATCATAAATCTGAAGGCTCCCCTCCTTCCTGTGACCCCTTCTGGAGTATGTTCACATGGGGGGGCGCTACTGTTCTTTTATCTTAGAATAATGTCACTGAGCTTTTACACATCTGTCTAAAACCCGAATGTTCAAGGAATGTAAATTTAAAAGTTTTAGGATTCCAAGGGCCAAATAGCTCAGTGGATTAAAGTGCTTGCAAGCAGGCACAGGGGCCAGGAGTTTGATCCCCTGGCCTGCCATGCTGCTTGGGATGCACTGAGACAGCAAATGAGACTGGGTGTGGTGGTGCATGTCTGTAATCCCAGTTCTTGGGAGGCTGTAAACAGGTTACAAGGCATAAAACATAAAGGTAGATTAGTATGCTGAGCTGTAAAAGGCTTAAATCAACAGCTTCCATCATTGCCAGTTTTGCCAATAACCCACTGCAATAACGGAACATTGGAGTATGTATACAACTGCTTTATCTTAGTTCAATGAGAAGAAAATTTTTGTACTAATAATGATTAGAAAAATTATCAGGTCCACACCCTTTGCTGTGTATAACTACCAGGACAACAATATGCATTGTATCAAATACTGGAAGTGTACTACTAATGTGTTTTGAAACTGTCACATTATTATTTCTTATTAAGTGCAATAAAAAATAGAGTGGAAAAAAATAAGTCTGATCTAGTAGTGAGACCCTGAATACCCTGTAGACGTTTGTGATTTTTGCAAATGTTGCTTCTTCAAAGCCAATCACAGAATAAACAAAATGACTTTGCACTAAACCATGAAAATTATGTAAACTGACTGAATTGCTTCAGATAATTCAAGCTCAAGAGTTTGAATACAAATACAAAATAAATGAATAAATAAATAAAAATTTTAGTATTCTTGAGTCTGTGAACACAGGTTTTCACTTTCTACTTATGTAGAAGTAGAATTAAATACTCGAACTTTCCAAGATCTGTCTCTCTGAGGGAGGCCCGTGGCAGGAACTGTGGGACATGGGAGTGGCTGGAATCTACCACTATGGGCCCCAGCTGCTGTGGTATCTTCCCTGAGCTGTTGCACTGGACCCTGAATGCAGACTATTTCAATAGTCTGAAACAGTTGTTTAAACAACAAGTATCTCATAGGCTTGTACTTCACTGTGACTGCCTTGAGACTCTTAATATCTGTTGCACAAGAAGGTCTATGTTTTTCCTATGCACTGATCTCATAGACAGGTAGTCAGGTTTGCTGCAAATATTTCAACTTGATGATACTCACATGAAGGATAATACCAGGGCTCAAGAGGCAGCTCAGCATAGCTCACTGGTAAAATACTTGCCATGTATGTGCAAGCCCTTGGGTTCAGTCCTTACCATGGGAAAAATGATAGCTATGGATAATTTCTACATAGTGAGATATAAAGTAGATTCAATGTTGTTAGCTAAGACTTTTAAGTCTAATAAAAACTACTTGCCTTGGTTTCTTGAATGTTTAAAAACATAATTTTCCAAAAGCACTGACAACTTTTCTAAATTCATGTCCATTGAGAAAAAGCAATTGATGGGATGGAAATAGAGTTCCTTTTTGTTAAAAAGAAATACTGGGTCTATTTGAATATCTGTGTTTCAGGAGTTTCAGTTGGAACCCCCAAAGTTCAATAGCACTTGTAAGAGAAGGAGAATGAACTAAATCACTTCATTTATGTTTTTTGGATGAATTATCTTACAGGATGTTAGTCTAGGTAGGGAAACAAGATTGAGTGCTACTACAGAAATATAATAGCCAATCCATTTTTAAGAGAAGGTGGAGAGAAGAGAGAGAGAGAGAGAGAGAGAGAGAGAGAGAGAGAGAGAGAGAGAGAAGAGAGGTGTGAGAGAGACAGAGACTAAGGCAGAGACAGAGAGTAGAATATTGATCTAATTTTTATACAAGAATGTTTTTTAAAAAGCACCAATGTGTTTCTAAAAAACAATCCATACTTATTTTCAATTTAAAGCAAGGATATAAGACAGAATGTATAGTGACATACTAGTATCTGAAATAGTTGTTTAAACAATTTATAGAGTTAAGGTTAGCATTGCCAATTTAATTTTATGGCTGCATAAATTCAGTTTACCTCATTGATGTCTCAATAAACATCTTCTAATACTGATTGACTTTTTGTGTTTTGAGTAAGCTGGCAAGCAAGCCAATAATCTCCATCAATCAAAGGAAACTTCATACAATGTCGAACTTCCTGTTTATCCCACCAACATCTTCCTAGGTGCCAAGCTGGAAGTCTGAATGGTTTCAGTAGCAAGTCATGTGATCTCTAGAAGCTTGCTAGTAGCATAATTATCAGGATGGGAAAGAGAATGGAAGAGTGGAAGAAAGGGAGGAAGGAAGAAAGAGGAAAGGCAGATAGAAGGGAGAAAATGTGCAATAAAATAAGGAAGAAAGTAAAAAAGGAAGGAAAGAAGGAGAGAAGAAAGCATGGAGAGAAAAAAGGAAGAAAGCAAAAGGAAAGAGAAGCATTCTACACATATTTGGGCTCTAGAATGAGTAGGCTCTAAAGAGTTTTAAGTTGGAGGACGATAGAATAGCAGCAGGTTTTATTTTTGAGAATTGCATATGACTTTCTCTAAACTTGCAGATCATGTGGTTAAAAGCCAGTACATTAGAGAGATATTCTGTAATTTCAAGATTCCATTAGGGTGGAAGAAATAAGATGCATTTCGTCTTCCTCTGGTCTCAAATTTAAGGAAAGTCATAGTCCTCTGCGTCAGAAATAAGGAGACAGCATTCTCCTTATATACTGCTGAGCGTCTTTGATCCTGGCTTTAATCCGCACTCTTCCACTAAGCACACTGATACACTCTGAACTTACGCTTCCATACCAGAGCGGTAGCAGTGTCTTCTCACAGATGGCCAGTCGCGTTCATTCAGTGGAAAATGTTGGCTTGAGGCTTTTAAATGCTCTCAAAGTAAGAGGTGACTATAAAATCAGGAGGTTGTAAAGAATATGTCAAAAGAAAAAAATGTTTTGCACCATATAAATGAGAACAAGATACTTCATAGAGAATCTTTTCTGACTCTATGGTTTGAATAGAGGTAAAAGAGTGATCTGAGTCATGTCAGACTGGAAATAACTCAAGGAGATAAACAGAGAAAGTTATCTAAACAAACAAGTTATAATTCTACTCCAAGATGACATTTATAGGAACAGTCATTTTTTCCCAAGCCGATAGAATATCAAGCAATGCATAAACATTGAAATAAATTGCATTTTCTAGACATGTGTGGCAAGGAAAGGCATCATGGTGTAATCAGGCACATGTGCATCACACATAGTTTCTCTCTGAGCTAGGAGTCTGTCTTTTTTTTCTTAGTTGGGAAGATACATCTGTTTCTTCTCCCTCATTTGAATGATCTAGTAAAATCCGAGCTTCAGAGACACTTGCCTGGAACATCAGTGATTCCTTGATTTCTCAGCACATAAATCGAGCTGCAGTCTTGCTGGGCAGACACAAGTTATGAGGTGACCTGGCCCCCGGGTGTCATCTGTGCTTTGTTCTCTCCACGGGAGACACTCCCTGAGCTGCCACCCCAGTGCTGCCCAGACTCCTGGTGATTGTTTTCCCAGTTCCTCAAGACCAGAGTGGCTACTCGCTGAGAGACAGACTTGCTGAGGGGGTTGGTAGTGTTGCTGCATCTCCGCCCTGCAGACACTCAATGCCAAGTCGCTGCTGAAGTCAAATGATACTGCAGTAAATAACCAGCTGGAATGAGCAAGCCCAGCAAGCTTCTGGTGAATTCCCACCACCGACCTTTCTGCGGACTCCCCCATGCCTCGATGGATGCACATTTTCTGTACTTTCCATTGTCATTTTTAAGAGAGTCATAGTCCTTTATTAGCACAGACATGATTATATTTTAGAAATTCCATTTTTAGTTTCAGAACTTTTACCAGCCTTGTCACAAGCCCAGGGACATGTGGTATGAAAATACACGAATAAATAAACAGGAATAAACCAAACGTGATGCCTATCATCCTAGCACTGTGGGAGACTGAGGCAGGAGGATCAGCTGTTCTCACCCAGCCTGGCGTCTCAATGAAAATCTGTCTTAAAATTAAAAAAAGAAACAAAAAAAGCGTGAAGCAAAGCTTAGTGAGGTCTTGAGTTCAATTGCAAAGTATTGCAAAGTAAAACAAACAAAAAACAAAATCCCTACAACAACAGAATCAAAACTCCCAAACAAAATGTCACACACATAATGGGAGGATTGTGCATTCCCATTTAATGACATTTCCCACCTTGCATTTCATGCTTCCTCAGGACCACCTTTGTGTATAGGACTCACGCACAGTTCCTCAGGACTCAGCACTCACTGAGGCCTCCAGTTTGTTTGATGCCTGAATCTCCCTTGAACTTAAGAAGGCTCAGTAATTTTTGGATGAGCTGAGGATTTCCAGATACTTCTGGGTTCCCATAATGGGTCACTGTTCTTGCTTTCCAACAGGAATTTCTTTCTGGTTGTGTGTCTCATATGTACTGTTTCTGTTTGGAAGGGCAAGTTTTTAATGCCCCAGAAGAACAAATTAGGTACAAAACCACCTGGCGGTTTGGACAGAGCCCAGACCTTCCAAAAACTGTATAAATGTATGATGATTACACAAGATTGCTTATAAAGAATAATCACCTACTTTTCAATTGCTATCTATTCTAAAATGGAGGTCTATTCTTAAGGGCCTGTTTGTCAGGAGAGAGAATTGACCTATTTTGGTGGCACAATTTTGATAATCTCTATTTATTTATTTTTTAATATTATGGCCAGCTCAACTTACCCTGAGGGTGGGGTGGGGCTGGTGCAGCATGTGGTGCTGGGGATCAGACTGTGGAATGATACGATTCTGAATTAAGAACTTTGCCTCATTCTTCAACAATATCTAGAGGAAGCAGAAGCAATCCTCGCCTGTGTCAGTGCTGGATCAGGATGGGCTCACACTAGGCTTATGTAAAGTCAAAGCTCACTGCACGTCTTCAAGCACTACTGATGCTCCCAGACATCTCCTGTGGCTTCTTGGGCCAGTGGAGAAGCCGGGGTTGCACCAGTCAGGGGTTTTTTCCATGCAGGTAGTCTGCAGCAGAAATTTGTTCTCTGATAAATGTGGTAGAGTTATGTGTCACATGGGAAAATCTGGATCAATAACAAACCACACAAATAGTGAAGCTCCCACAGATGTAATGGAACTGGAAAATACCTATACCTAGTGGTGTTGCAATTGCTATAACACTGCAGCATAGCACATTAAGTGTTCGTGCATGTGTTGGTGCAAACCTACTGTGGTGCCAGCCCTATAATAGTACAGCAATACAGTTATGTATAGGATGTGAAAATTGATAATGAATGAGTAGGTTCCTAGTTCATGTCTTCACCAGACTATGATTTTCTCATTGAAGTCTACTTCCACTTATTTAAACATTTCACTGTAAAGAAGTAATAATCACTTACATATCATGGTAGATGCATCAAGAAGCCCTGCCAAACAGTCAGTCTATCCCATGGAGGTATCGTAGGTCTATTTCATGACTGTTGCTAGTGATAAAGTTGCTTAGCGATGCAGTCGTTCTCCAAACATACCTGTTGTTAAGTGATGAACAACTACTGTTTCATAAAAGAGAAGACGTTTGCAGAAGTCAAAGAATGTGTTTACGTAATTATGATGATGACAGCTTTCTTCTGTGCAGTGCATCCTTTGGGGGAAAGTTATGTTCATTGTTATAGTAATTGGTTACCCTGTGGTCCTCGTGTAAAATTCTTCAACACACTGCTTCTACACTCCTACAATTAGCCTTCTGTGATATCTTCCAAATGACTGGGTGTTTTTATGGTCTGTGGTCTTGCAAGTTAAGATTATGAAGTTTTTTCAGAACAACAGAGATCATGTTTAACCCTGAGCCAGGGTGCAGCCATGGGTGTAATCTCTGACTACAAGGAAGCTGGTCATCCTGACATCTCGCTGTGATAGCAGGAGCATGCAGCTTTGCTCTCTGCAGACTGGCATGGTGCCAGTACTCTCCAGCTCCTTGAATTAGTACTTCTTTTGCTGTGCCTTCCCTTTACAGCTCCAGCACTGTTTCAAGGCAGAGAAGAAGTGGCCCACTGCCAGCTCTAATTAAGCGGTGAGACACTCGAGGTGGCACATGTCTGGAGATTATTGCATGACTGTCTTAAGAGCATCACAGCTCAGGAAGGGCAATCATCCTTCAGAAAATGCAGTCTCTGAAGTGACTTATTGTCATTCAGAAGGGAAACTTTCATAAGCTGGAAAGAAGAGAGGACTGGTATTTCCCAAGCACTGGATGGCATTCTCTCTGTGTGGTTTTCTTATTCCTCTGGAAAGGGAAAGTGATGTTAGCCTGAGAACTTCAAAGACAGCATAGGGTCACCCTCTCCAGACCAGTGCTGGCTCCTGCCACACGCATCTCCTTGCCTTATTGTTGGACTCACAACGCACATTGGGGATATTTTGATCTGGGGTGTTTCTGCTTGTTTTGTCAGTGTCATCACAAGAAAACTCTTTAGTCTTCTTTCCTTTCCTTTCCTTTCCTTTCCTTTCCTTTCCTTTCCTTTCCTTTCCTTTCCTTTCCTTTCCTTTCCTTTCCTTTCCTTTCTTTCCTCCCTCCCTCCATCCCTCCCTCCTTCCCTCCCTCCCTCCCTCCTTCCCTCCTTCCTTCCTTCCTTCCTTCCTTCCTTCTGTCTTCCCTCCCCTCCCCCTTTCCTACCTCCCCCTCCTTCTTTTCTTCCTTCTTGGTTCTTTCAGATACACTGAGACAGGGTCTCACTATGTAGTCCAGGCTGGCCTTGATGGCCTTACACTGTCACTTCTAAGTTAGAAAGATGCTGACTCCTGTCTCAAAAGCCCTCTCTGAGTTCCTTCTGTCTCAGATCAGGACCTGACCTGCTGTGCCAGAAGGACACTGAGGCGGGACATAGAGCGCCTGTGTGGTGAGAAGCCAACTACCTCAGCACCACAGGAAGGAGCCTGTGGGCAGATTCCTGGCTTCTGGCAGGCATTCTACCTCCATAGACACGTGGTAACAAGTATAGTGCCAAGGGCCAGCTAAGTCACACTTGGATTCGTCCTCCCTGGGACTCAGATAATCAGCATTTGTTGTGTTTAGCCACTAAGTTTTGGGGAAACTCAGCAATAGCAGCAAATAAAATAATCCATGAAGTAATACACAAGAAGTGATCAGAATTTGCAAAAATGTTCCATATGAAGTTGTGTAACCGTATTACAAAAGACACATTGTCATGAACTTACCTCTCGCACAACATTTGCCTTTCCACACAAGTATCCCATCATTTGTGGTACTTTCTATACTTGAATTTCTCTTTTGTAAGTGACTTTATGAGTTGTGGTTAAAAATTATGGTGAAGGCTACTGCTGAGTGTCACCCACCAGAAAGGCAGGCTCGTGGAGACCGGACTGTCCTGATCCACGTGATCACCAGATCCCACATGTTCTACTTTCAGCTTTTCCCCCAAGTCAAAATGACCACAGAAGTCAAACATTTTGAACCATTGCAGGACACTGAAACAACCAGAACAGTATAATTAAAGACTCAAGAAAGAGGACCCCAGAGGTGCTTTGAAAAGTGTCACCAATGATGGGATAGGTGTGTCTGAGGTGATGGGTGGGTGGAAGGATTTTGAAAGAGGTTAATGGCAACACAACTTTTACTATATGATATTTAAAGTTTATGTATTCACATTAACCATATTTTTTTTTATCACACTCATGTGTTAAAGATACTAGAAAAGTCCAAAATACCTGTATATTGTCCAATTAGTATTAATAACTATCTTAAAGAAACTAAGTAATAGAGGTGAAAGACAAACTTTAATATTATCACTTTATTATTGGCTTGCTTTGTATTTGCATGAGTCAAACATTTAAAAAGAAAGAGATACTGCTTAGTATAACAACACTTGCCTAGCAGATATGAGTCTCGGGTTTAATCCCAAGCATTGCAAAAGTTTAGTAATTAACTAAAAAATGGAAATGCTAGAGAATAACTTCTAAGTATCAGCCACAATTTCAGGTCCAATATCTCAGCAGTGAATGAGAGGGACAAACACTGACCTTTTAAAGCTTACCTGTGGAGAGTTAAACATAATAATTAAAATAAAATAATATATTAGATGTGACAAGCACTTAGGATAAAAAGTTAAGCGAGGAAAGGGATAGTTTCAGTTTAAAACAGGTTGGCTAAGAAAGGGCTCCATGAGCGATAATATCTAGGTCAAGATGTGAGGCCAGTAGATGTGAAGCCACTCTGCAGGGCCAACAGCAGCTTCAGGAGCTGAGGCTAAGGCTGTCTCACTTGTCCAGCAGCAGCAGACGAGTCTAAAGCCTGCTGGGGCTACGCAATGTGCTCTAGACTGTCAAAACGTAGGCTAGAAGGCCTGAGTGCAACAGGAAGTCCCAGAATCCTCTGTGAGGGCACTAGCTCGATCTGTTTCCAGTTCCACAGGACTTCTGGCTGCAAGTGCAGACCAGGCTGGTGAGTGGAGGGGAAGAGAAGATGCAGAGTGGAGCCCAGTTATTGACACAAGGTTCAATAAAATACTTAAGGGTGATTTAACTTCGTGGTAATTGGGGAAAGGATGAAAAAATGTCCTTTCACTTATAAATATTATATTGCACAAACTTTGTTAAACTTTCATGAGAAAGGCAAAATATATTTAAGTATTAAATTGGAAGTATAAATGTTATTTTACTCATGGGACTGGCCAAGACCTAGCCTTTGGGATAAGCTTAAGAACATCTGTTTGATTAGCTCCCAAATGATTCAGTTATATACATACATACGGCATGTATAGACATTATACATATACAAGCATCAACACTAACAAGAACACATACATACATACAGTTGCAGGGTGTGCATAGCTTGCATATGTGAATGCGTGCCTATGCACAAAAGAGGGAGAGAGTGACAAACACACAAATGCAACAAAATGCTATCAACTTGTAAATCCAAGAAAGGATGTAGTACAGGGGGTGAGATTGATATTTCCTGTTTGTGACATTTCTCTACAAGCTTGAGTTTTTTTCAAAGTAAATGCGAGAGGCAGTATGTATCATTATATATTCATGGAAAAATGAATCTTCCTTAATTCTTAAATATATTATGCTAAAATAAAAAGGTGGGATTTTGACTCTGAGATCCTCATTCGAGTGTCCTTATGCTACTAATCTAAACATTTTCAAGTAAGCAAAATTATCTATGCTTGAAGTTTTGGTCATTTTCTAGATGATTGTTTTGTAATTTAGTGCTCATAAACATTTATAGGAAATCTCATTTACTTGCTAAAATAATTACCTTCAGAGCACTTCCTAGAGGGAAATTAGTAGCATAAAATAAGCAGGACAGAGCAGGTACAGTAAGCTGGATTCCCGCCTAATATGTCCACTGCTGAGAGAAGCGATTCAATACTTGCGCATTAGACAAGAATCATTGGTCATCCCAGAAACTATACAACTGATATGGACAATAATGTTCTAGATATTTGGTGCATGAAGACTGCTGTCACTTGACTGTCTCTAGCTCTCTCATAACTCAATCTTTCCTTGCATTTTTCAATGAAGAATACTATTCATATATTTCTAATATATGGTTTCATGTATTTTGTTCATAAAAAGTTAAACTAACAGAGTACATGGAAGAGAACAGAACAAATAGAAAGAATAGGCAAAATCATATAATAGAAATAATTTTTATATTCAAAAGACATTAAAACTGCTAATTTCTACTATGTTAAACAAAAAAGTTACAGAAGAGCACTAACCATTATTTTCTTGGAATTTTATTTATTGCTTAGAATCCTTCTCCCTCAAATCATAGACTATTTGGCCATGGTTCATGAGAATAAGTCTGGATTTATTTTCCAAAATATTTTTGACAATTACAAAGCTTGTAAGGCAAATCAAATGTTAGTATTTAAGGAAAAATAATCAAACTAAATTTAAAGTATAGTTTCTGAAGATAGAAAAATTTATAAAAGCGCAACTTTATTTTAGCTCAATACATTATTGTCCTTACTATCTCAAGAGAATTTGATTATGAGTCATTTATTTCTATGTGTAGTCAACCCAGTAACAGATACCTGAGGATAACTTCTATCTTTGGTGTAGCTCTTAGTAGCAGTGGTTGTGGAGAGATAACGGAAAATTTACTGGAAGATGAAAGAGGTAAAACTTTGAACATATAGGTATTGGCAAGAACTTCCTGAACAGAATCTGAATTACACAAAACCAGTATCATATAAAATTAAGAATTTTCTGCATAACAAAGCAAACAACCAACAGAGTAATGAGACCAACTACAGAATGGTAAAAGATAGTCAGCTATGCTTTCTATAGAGGAATAGTATCTCAAACGTATAAAGACAAAACATTAGAATCCCCCTAAATGAAAGAACAAATCAAAATGCAGGCAACTGAAATGAACAGACACATCTTGGAAGAAGTACAATGGTCAATGAATAAATGCATGAAAAATGTTCAACATCTCTGGCCATTAGGGAAATGAAGATTAAAACAACTCTGAGTTTTCATATTATTACAGAAAAGTAGTTATCGTCAAAAAATCAAATAGTAACAAATGCTGGTGAGAGTGAAGGGAAAATGGAAGCTCTCTACATTGTTGGTGAAAATGTAAACTAGTGCAATCCCTGTGGAAATCAGTATGGAGATTCTCAAAAAACTGAAACTAGAAATTCCATTCAGTCCAGCTATACTCTTTCTAGGTATCTTCATAGAATAGTTCAAAAGATATTACAGTGAAGTATGCAACTCATTTTCTGTAGCGGCATAATCATTGGTTTTGTATGCATACTTTTAATGCATTTTGAAATGCATACATATTTGTTCTGTTACATAATATTTTTCTGTTACTTTAAAAATCGTTGCTTGTCTAAAGATCTTAAGCAATAGTAGTTCAGCTTCCACCCACATCCCCTGCCCCAATGTTGTTCTGTCTTCCCATGCTAAAGCTATGTCCTAGGCTGGTCAGATAGCTCAGCAGATTAAAGCACCTGCTTAGGCAGAAGCAGGGACTTTTTTTTTTTTTTTTAAATTATGGCTGGCTCAGCCTGCCCTGGGGTTGGGGCTGGTGCAGCATGTGGTGCTGGGGATCAAACCATTGTCCCTGCAGCTTCTAAGCTTGCCTAAGTAGGTGCTTTAGACCACTGAAACATCTCTCCAGCCAGGGAATGGGGTTTGATCCTCAGCATCCTCTCCACCCCTGGGACATACTGAGAAGGTAATTGCAACTGGATATGGTGGCGTGTGCTTATAATCTCGGAGCTTGGGAGGCGAAGACAGGAGGATCACTATGAGTCCAATCTGTATAGTGAGACATGTAGACCCTGTACTAAATACAGAAAGAAAAAATAAAATGAAACTGTGTGCTGAGAAGGTAGAAGCCAGGTATTACACCCCTACTGTGACAAGAAGGGTTTTAGGCAGACAGCTTTCCACACAAGTGGGTCTGACTTCAACTACACAAGGCTGCACATCTTCCTCAATAGTAGAGAACATTTTGTCACCACCAGTGTCCATGTACTATTTTTTTTAAGAGCTCCTGGAAATGGTTCTTTCTCTGACCTAGTTCTTGTCTGAAAAATGTGGACATGTTAACTCAGCTATGAAGTTTACTTGTGTTAGTTACAGTTTATAAATCTGCTTGCCAGTGATAACCACATCAGGAGAAATGAGGATGATGGGGAAGGCATCCAAATCAAGTTGTGAGAAGAGCACTGGGGCAGAGTGGAGTAACTGGGTAATTGTATTGGAATTATTATCAGCCCTATAGCTCCTAGCAGGGGGATTTTATGCACATGACTAATTTTTGGGAGGTTCCACTCATCAGGTAGTTAGTTTTTTTGATATGTTTAGTGGGATTTAATGAAGATTTAGGGAAAAAAAATTATTTCCTAAAAATTCCACAATTTCCAGATTGAAGGATTATCTATTCTTAACATAATTTTGTAAAAATAGAATTTTAATGTAAAGAATAAAAAGGTAATTTTAGACTTGTACAATAAAAGAAAAGGTAGTTACTTGAGAGAGGAATTTAAGATTATAATTACTTTTATTAATGATCTTATTCAATGGCATAAAAGTGAAGGGGATTTATTTGAATCCCAACATTCTTTATTTTATCTAGATTTATAAGTTATAATTGACAAATACATCTTTTTTGACAGTACTGGGGATCAAACTTTCAGCCTTAGGCACATTAAGCACTCACTTGACTGAGCTATACTCCTGGCCCCAAGTTGTGTATATTAAAAGGACATTTCTACTTCAAGTCTCTTAAATGGTATATTCAGTTATTTTATAATATAGTCAATCTCCAGAATACATATTCTTTTTAAATTAGCTTTTTCTTATTGAAGACATTGAGCTTCTGTGCCAGTCAAGCTTAATTGTTAACTCGCTTGGCTTGGGAGCAAATGAGGGGATTTGTAGCCCACTTTTGGGGAGCTCTGTATGGTCACGGAGATGTGACATGGAGTACTGGGGCTCCCTGGCCCATTCCTCTCTGGCTCTGTTTCCCTGCTCTGCTCCTGGCCACCGTGGACTGAAAGGCCTTGCTGCTCCACACCTGCTACCATGGTGCTCTTGCTGGAGAGGAGGGATGAAATTCTCTGAAACCAAGCCCCAGGTGAAACCCTTCCTTTATGTTGTGAGTGTCAGTATTTTGTCAGTGACTGAAAAGCTGACAAGGACAGCTTTCCTTATTCTTCTGATTGTAAGCGAGCACTTTGTGATGGCTTGAGACCTAACCTGATGTCTTGTGCAATAATCCTGAGACATTCTCCCACCTGGTCTCTGTTCATATCAGGGTCCCCACTGTCCCCTGAGGCAGTTTTTGCTAGACAATATTGTGACAAATGGAGGGACTAACAGGGTTTGTTTCAAGAGCAAAATTAGTCAAAAAAGTTTTTTAAACTAAAGTATCAAGTATTTTTTAAGTAAGGATTCTTATTAATACACATGTGGCAATGTTTTCCTTTCTTGTTAAGCACAACAAGGCCAAATACTTGAGATCTATACACATATATAACCATGTGTGCAAATTCCTCATATACTACAAATCTACTACAGTGTATTCTTTATCATCTTTCTGCCTTCTACATAATAATATTCTTTTAAATCATAGATTCTCTTCAGTAAATATACTTCTTACAATTAAAATTCTAAAGTTTGAATTTGCTAATTTTTCCTAGCTGTTTGGTGAGTTTATATTTTGGAATAGTACCAAGCTTATCACTGTTCTGACTATATATGAAGATTAACCTTTCAAATTATTTGTTGTTCAAAGTAGGAGGTGATTTTGGAGCTGGTTCTGCTTAATCCAACGGTGTATGCGTCCTCACTGGCTGTCAGCAAGGGCCAGCCCTACCCCTCAGGGGCTTCCACCTCCCTCATGGATGCTGCCTTCTTCTTTCAGTGAGTAGTCCTGTGTTCACCAATGCTTCAAATCCCTAAGCTCCTCTTCTGCACCTGGGTGGAGGGCCTGTGTCATGAGGATGTACCCTCCAGCTGAGCTCTGTTTTGAGGTCATTAGATTGTGGATTTTAATTACATCTGTAAACTCCCTTCACAGGGGTGGGAAGATTGGCATAGGATCAAACATGTGCATAACAGAGGTCAGATTCATGGGGCAGCATTTTTCTTAGAGTTTTGCCTACCACAGAGTTTAATTTTAAAACTGTTTTGGGTAAGAACTACATGAATTTCTTGTAAAATTCCTTTAATACATTTATTAATCTGGGTCAGTATGTGGATCTTATGAATGGCATTCTAGGATTTTTTGAGTCATTTCTTCTATTATGAAAATAATTTGTTTTAAAACATCTCCTTACTTGTAACTGACACATATACTCAGAGGGAAAAATTGAAATGAAATTCTATAGAAATTTAGGTTTTGATTTTCAAATATTTTTCCATGTCAACCTATTACCTCTTTCTTTCTCTTCTTTCTTTCCTTCTCTATTTTCTTTCTTTCTTTCTTTCGTTCTTTCTTTCTTTCTTTCTTTCCTTCCTTCCTTCTTTCTTTCTTTCTTTCCTTCCTTCCTTCTTTCTTTCTTTCTTTCCTTCCTTCCTTCCTTCCTTCCTTCCTTCCTTCCTTCCTTCCTTCCTTCTTCCTTCCTTCCTTCCTTCTTTTTCCAGAACCAGGGATCAAACTCAGGACATTGTCCTTGCCAGGCAGGTGCTCAAGCCACTGAGCTGTCTAACTGACCCTCTTTTTCCATGTTAGATTCATGAAGGTGCCAAAGGAAGATGAAGCTGTCAGAAGTAGCAATGAACCTCTATGTCTCTCATGTGAATGGAGTGGACTAGGTGGGCAGGGCTCTGTGGATAATGTACAGAAATGTAGTATTCTGTAAAGCTGTGCTTAATGCCCTGATGATACCATCTACTTCTGTTCAGGTAAAGAGCTGTAGAAGACAATCTTTAATCACTCACAGCCAAAGAATACTGAAGTGTGGTCAGTGTTTCCATCTCATGATTGTGGTGTAACTTTGGATATGCTTCTTCTCACTCTGTCCTGTCTACTCAGCTGAAGCTCTTTTCCTGTAGCATGCCATGGCCACCACTACCTCTCTCTTCACCCTCCTCTCCAACTTGGCCTGTGGATTGCTGCAAATCAATCTTCCTACAACCCTGCTGTCACCACACTGCAACTCCATGGCACAGCAGATAGAATGAGACAGAGAGATAAGCTGGGATGCAGGGGGTCTGGATTAGGATCCTGGTTCAGCCACTACTTGCTGGGGATTTTGGATGCATCCACCAAGTCTACATTTCCTTCTAGGGAAACGAATCTAGAAAAGTCCTAATGCCCCCTGAAACTCTAAAATCCCATGTACCTGGGAGAAAAATTAGCAGCCTCCTGTACCCATTGGCATTTCCTGCATCCATCCCTCACCTGAGTGATCCACACAATCTCTGGCTCTGCTGACAGGGACTGCGAAACTTTGGGGGAGGGAGAAGTTAATACTCTGAATTATTGCTGAAACATGGCTGATTGGACTCAGCAAAAATTTTGTTTTCTTGTTTTTTTAGCATCTGGAATTGAACTCACAAGTTTGCCCTTTCCAGGGAAGTGGTACCCCATGGAGGATATAGAATCCAATGTAAGTAAATTTAAGTTTCAGTAATTACCTGATGCTATCTTTTAAGCTTTTTCCCTCTCACCACATCTTTCTCCATAGTCTTGCACCACCCCATATCTGCCTTCCTAGGCATCCTACTCCTCTTGCCTTCTGCTCTTATAAAAAAACCATTTCTTTTTTAGTCTCTCTGTTCATTCATTCTGCCCTTCAAATTCTGCCTGTGTCCCCTCGTTTGAAACCTTCCTCGATATGTGTAGCCTTCACATTGCTGCTGATGCATTCAGAGCCCTTTGTGTCACTGCTTAGCTCTTGTGGATTATTTAAGAGATGATGACAGTAACATTAGCTAAAATTTATTAAATCTTCACTCTGTATTAAGAACTGAATATTTTCCTTACCTAACTTATTACTACCATTGGAGCTCACTGACTACAGACTGAGACCTCTAAGCAAACTAAACCTCTCCTTTTTCAGGCTTCAAGTGTCATGCCTTATGTCCCACTTATGGGCAGTGACTGCTGTAGTCACCCTAGGCATAGATGTTCCAGTTCTTTTTTTTTTTTTTTTGTCTTTTTGAGACAGGGTCTCGCTATGCAGTTGAGGCTGGTCCTGAGCTCACTTTTGTAGCCCAGGCTGGTCTCGAACTCGCACCAATCCTCCTGCCTCAGCCTCCCGAGTGCTGGGATTACAAGCGTGCGCCACCACGCCCGGCAGATGTTCCAGTTCTGATCCAGGCTTCTCCAGTCACCCTGCAGCACCAGTGGGACACACCCCTGAGGGTGCTGCCACCCCTGTGTTTAGGCTTTGTTTGTCCTTCCAGTTGAAGTATGTAGTCAGAACCCTGCCTTATATTTCTCTGAATACCCCAAAGCCCTTATTCTGGGACTTGACAGGTGCTCCTAAGTTCTCAGCAAGAAATTATTGCTTAAAAGAGATAAAGAAGTATTTTCTCAGGGTAGGCAATTCCAAATTGGATTTTTAAAAAAGAACGAATTACATCTGTATGTTATGATAGGGAAGGGGCATTAGAGTTTTAATAATTTAAAAAAATAGTGTAAAACACAGTGTAAACTATGTACTATTTATATATATATTTTTTTTTTAATTGAGGACATATTTTTACATTTATGCAGTTTTAAATCAAATATAATTGAAGCTTATGTATATATGTATATGTATACACACACATATCCTTATAACAAGTGTGCTTCAATTAACGTGGTAGGAAGTGAGATGCTTATACACCAAATTTTAACATTAATTTTTAATATTGCATCTGTTGGGTGACGTTAAAGAGAAAAAATAGGTTTCGTTTTTTTGAGCCCCTTGATTACATGAAGTGACAGGCAATATGTAAGACTGTTAGAATTTGAGAGTAAAGTAGAAATATTAATATTTGAAATTTTGTCCTTAAGCTTTCTTTTTTTTTAAGAAATACTTTTTTGTCTGTGTGTAAGGGATACAACATCATTTTCTCAGAACATATGTTTGTAAGAAATGGTGCTACAATGAAATGAACTTCCAATATCTTACCTAGTTCCTGTTACTGATGCTGTTTTGTGACATGAGGCTTTAGAAATCTCATTCAGCATAAATCCTAGTACAGAGTAATTCTTTTGACTTTATTTAAAATATTTTTATAGTACCTTTCCTGAAATATTCATTTTCATTTTATCTTCCTTATGTTCATACCTGACTCTACAAATTGAAGTGAATTTTTCTTCGTGTCTACTGTGAGAAGAATATTACACTGCAGTCAGTGGAAAACTAGAGAACTTTTGGCATGCAGCACAGCTTGTTCCTAACTTGCAACCACCGTAAGGTTGACAGTCAGGGCTGTGAACTTTACCTCCAAGGGCAGTCAACCATATTCATCTCAGAGGGTTCATTCTGAGGCTGTTATTGATTTATTCTTCATGTGATATGAGCCTATTAATTAATTCAAAAGATTGAACATGGGAAAACATTTCTAGATCTTTTTCTTTATCATTTCATGAACAATTAATACCAAAAATTAATATTTGAAGACAAGAGCTAAAATTTTGAGATTTAATATTCTCAAACATTGCCTGTGAAATACCTATAATTAGCATGACTCTTGGGAAATGTCATCGGATATTTGATGAAACAGGGCATGAACTCTGGTTGGCTGTTTGGGGGAGCCTGGAAAGCTACCCAGAACGACGCCTGGGAATTTTTCACTTCAGATAGTTCTTATCTAAAAAACTCAGAGAGAAAGGCGTTTGTCTACACTAATGACTTCTGTTAGCAGGTTTATGCCACTCAGATCAATATATTTCCATCTTCCCACCACTTACATTATACTTTTTAGATTAAAAAAATAAAAGTGAACTGGGGAGAAAGATATGTCTGATATGAGTGTTCATAGCTGAAAGGAAAAACCCAACATATGAAAGAACATTCTGAAAAGCTATTCTGGCTCATATACCTTGTATGGTTAAGTGTGCTTAGAGAGACTAAGAAGGCAATTTTTGTAGAAAGCTATTGACTTTTTTTTTTTTTTTACAGGATTAATCATGCAGTTTAAGAGAACAAGTAGGATTAAACTGCAATTAGAAGTCACACAACAAGGTACTTTATTAAAAACATTTCAATCCAAAGTCACTTTTATATCAAGACCTTTCAGAAATGGTCATTATTTCTACAGTTACAAGACAATTATCCTTTATCTTCCATCCATCTTGGCTACTGATCAACACAGAAAATAAATGTCTCTTTTATAAAGATAAATACTGTGAGAGAAAGGATGACTTTTAGAAAAGGGTGTGTTACAGTTGCAGAAGGAGTGAAAAAAATCATCTATTATAACCAAGGGTTTGCTCTTTGATTAAAAGTTTTTGTAGAACAAATAACCTGCATGTGTATATGTGTGTGTAACTAATGCAATTAATCTTCATGCTAGATTAACTTGATAAAATATTGACCTAATTTAGGATTAAAAGATTACCAGTAACATTTTGTGCTGAAGGCTGCAACATGCCTCGTGTCAACCCAGTAATGACAGAATTAACCTCCCAATCCCTCTTCATCCGGGCATTTCTGAGCTGCTGCTTGAGTAAGATGTGGGTGATCCACAAGGACGGGGAACAATGGCTCTACAGTACTGTTTTCTCTGCTGGCTAAGCTGCCTCCATGGTTCAAAACCTCACAAAGGGAAAACAGGTTCAAAAGACATTCTAGAAATGTCCAGCTCCTGCTTGTCAAATACATGTATAAGAATGTCACTTGTAAACAGTGTAGAGTTGTTTGAAATGTCAGACATTTTGCTCATAAATGTAAAAAATTTGAAAGTAGAAGTAATGTACCCCGATTTTTAATTTTTTCCTACCATTTGGTTGTGTTTTGCTGACAGCTGGTGTTCTTACTCACTGGTTAATGTGCATAGAAATAATGATATTTGATCATTATTTATTATTTTTCATATTTTTCACAATGCATCAAATTCTGATCTATATAGTTAACTCTTGGAATTGGGAATTAAGTTGCATGACAAGTGAAATGCATACATAACTAAAAATGTTTTTATTAAAATACAACTGTAAAGCCAAAAGTAAAATGACTCTAATGTGACCTTTGCTTATGGATTAGACACCAGTAGACACTGGTAAATACATCTTGCAACCTCAAATTGACCCTAACTTCCTCTGATAGAGCTTCTAAGGATATGGATTCTTATTTTCTTTTTCTGTGTAAGTACACCAAACATCTACATAGTAGAAAAATCCCAACTCCCTTGGCTTATAATGTTATAATAACTTGAAAATGTAAATAAGACAAAACTGGCAAGGTTTTGTAATATGCAATATCAGCCAGTCCCTAATTTTTCTACCATGACAGCTTCCTTCTTTTAGGTGTGAAGGATTTTGGAAAGTCAAGAATTATCTTTTAGGAAATTATTATGTTCAACATTAATAATATTGGGCTCTTCCTCAAAGTCAAAGTGACTGTGAAGGTAAGTGTTTTAAATTGCTTCAAGACACTGAAGCAGCTGTGACAGTGTAAATAAAGACACTGGTGAAAGAGAACTTTAAACCCTCCAGGAAGTTGGAAGAACTAAGGGAGAAACTGTTGCAGCAAGGAGAGGTATTTTGAGGGAATCAGGCAGATTTTTATTGTAATATGTTTTTAAAAGTTCAGCATTCAATTAGTTTTCAATGGCACCTCATACAAAATCATCTGAAATACAAGCTTTCAAATGTGTCTTTTCAAGAAACTGGACCCATGAGATATCCTATGAAAGAGTTTTTTTTTTTTTTTTTTTTTTTTTCCCATGTTTTTCTAGTCAATCACATAAAAATACTTCTAGAAATTCCAACAGGGGAGAAATAAAATTCTAGAATATTTGACTTAAATTTTGAAAGATTAAAAAGTATCCAATTATATTTCTAAGTCAGTTGATTCCAGAGGTTTAGCTTTTTTGTCTTTCACTTTTTTTGTTTTCTTTTTCTTTCTTTTTTTCTGATGGCTCTCATTTTATTTAACTGGAGAGTCAGCATACAGTAACGGAAAGCTAGCATGTGACAGTGGAAGAGATGCCTTTAGGTGTTTTTAGGTGCAGGAGGAACTATGTGAAGCTCTACAACATAAATTATTGCAGACACACAGGACAACTACAATGAGAAGTTTGATTTGTAATTGTATTTGTTGTTGTAACTCTCATACGAGTTAAAGTCCCTGCCATTCATTAGATGTGATATTCATAACTAAGAAAGTTGTTCCCATAAGACTAAAATTTTAGTATTTTCTATTTTATAATTTATTATACTTTTTTTCTTTTACAAACTTCAGTGTTTTCATTAAAGATGATTGTTGAGAAGGAAATTGAAGCTAAGGAAGGAGACCTTTTTCTATGGACCATTTTAATTGTTTATTTCTTATTTTTCTCTACTAAGAAGTTAGATTTGGAAATACACATTTTGAATTTCCCTGCTTTACATCGAAGTATCTAATTAGAAAGGCTCTCACAGCACACTAGGAAGTGCAGCACAGTAGGGCACACTTTCTACTGGGCCCCACATGGTCTATGATGTGTAGGGACACTGTTCAGAACACTGTTCTCCTTTGTAGGAGGAAGTAGTGAAAAGAAAAGACAGGCTCCTCTAGCAGTTTTTACTAAATTCAGTGGCCCTAACCCATTGAACGCTCTTCCCACCAAGTTCCCTTGTCTTCAAATAAACAACACGGCAGGTGGGTGCCAAGTTATTCCCAGCTTTTGCAGTGATATGCTTCAGTGCCTTTGGGCATATTTGGAAACAGTAAGCACTTTGGTGGGAGCAATCACTGTGTTCCTCCTACTCCTAGTATGCAGCCAACAGTAGTGCTGGAGCCTGAGCTAGGACTTCATAAATAGATTTACTAAACATTTCATTTAAAAAGATATTTCTTTTATTAACTTAAATTTCTCCATGTCCACCTCTATTCTGATAACATACAAGAATGTCTATTTACTTCTTATAAAAATAGACAAGTGACATAAGATACATAAATATGCAAAAGATAGTGTTTATTACTTTTCCAGTAAAGAATAATGATGGGATTTTGGATGAACTTTTAGTGGCTTGTGCACTGGTAGCTTATTATTTATTCAAAAATACTTTTAAAAATGTATTACCAAGGGTTCTGAAAATAATGAGTGGTAGGTCATAAAGACTATTCTCTCACCGATTTTTGGCCTTCCATTCTTTCTGTAGCATTACTCATTTCCTCTCCTTGTTTTTGGTGTTTTTATTCGTAAGTAACTAAATCCCTTCCTGGAGTCTACATAGCTTTGCCGGTTTTATCTCTGTAAGTGTTTAGTGCCTTGAATGAGTCTTCATTGTTTCTCATGTGTAAAAATTCAAAAGAGAAGGAAAGCTTAGAAGAAATTACTCTTTTGTCATTGATTCTATTTGTCCAACCCATGCATATGTCATAGATGGCAGCCTACACTTCAGATGTTTTTGTAGATAAATGACACTTAGCTGCTTTGGCCTTTCAGCAGATCCAAAATAAATTAATGGGCAAAAGAAATTGTAATCTTTCTTTCAATGTGTACAATTGTCTCCTCAAAGTGATTAGTGCTTTAAAAAAAAAAAAAAGTAGACAAGCACAAAGTTGTAATTTGTACTGGGACAAAGTTCTATTTTTGTACACTGCACGATTACTAGTGCATGCCAAAGAACAGAAAATCTTTTCCCTGACAAGACTTGCTCTTGCACATTATTTGTATTAAATTTAGTAAAACTTACTGGATAAGTAATCTATGATATTTGTGCTAGTTATAATAAAGACTGAGTAAGAACTGTGCTAAAGTAATTCCACTGACTTTCTGTCCTCGACTTCATCTTTGTGTGATTTTGCTTGTGGTTCTGCATTTGACCTACTTTCTAACTTCTCTCTTCCAACTGTCCTGGGATGTTATTGTTCTAATTCTATTCCTATTTTGGTTACTCTCCTTTCCTCCCTGTTGTGGATCCTCATTTTTCTAAGTTATTTTATTTTACATCTTTTCTTTGGTGAGTTCATTAATTATTCTTTAGACTTCAGCTTTCAAATTGAGGTCAATACTATCAATAATTAACCTCACTTTCCCCTGAACATTCTATTTTTTGCATTTTCAGTTGCTTTTGGAATTTTTGCTGGGTTCAGAAAAACTGGATAGTGGAAGTGGACCAAAGGAAATTTTCCTTTCTACAACATCTCTCTGTTTCAAGGCAATTTCTCCCTGTGAGAAGATAGTAAGTTGGGTGGAGATACTT
This sequence comes from Myocastor coypus, assembly GCA_004027025.1. Classification (NCBI taxonomy): domain Eukaryota; kingdom Metazoa; phylum Chordata; class Mammalia; order Rodentia; family Myocastoridae; genus Myocastor; species Myocastor coypus. The sequence continues at coordinate 89,830 of PVJA010000249.1, forward strand.
CATTAGCTCATGGGACTCCTGGTTTTTACAGAGTGTAAGTCAATCACTACTTTGTGTTTATCATTCTCATATCATTATATTGATTTATAGTAACAATCAAGGCAAGATTTACACCTTCAGCTCAGCTTTCCTTGGCCTGAAGAAATTTTTGCTCCTCTCCATAGTCATGAAATTAGTCATAAAGAATAGAGGATGACTATATCTGTAATTGTTGTTTCAAAAGTTAAATTGAATCTATCTTCAACTATACTTATTTAACATACTGAAATGTTTGATGATATACATACAAAGAAAAATAATTAGTATGAGATATTAACAAGCAAATGTTTCATGCATATGTGTGAAAAGAAAAACAATAAGGACTGTGATACTCTTAGCTTTATTCTCCAGACCCCAGTGCTGAGCCTATCTCACAATGAGTAAATACAGAATAGACTGTTTGGATAACTTATGTCTGTACTACATATTGCTGCTATACTGAGTAGTACATTATAAGGGGGAAACACCTCACACACACACACACACACACACACACACACACACACACACGCACACACTTCTTTCCTTTCACTTGGGTCATTTGAAATTTTGTTGTATGTGCCCCGGAAAATGATAAAACTTGCACACTAATTCATGCTGCCTTTCTAAAGCTTCCTGTACCTGTTGTTGTACTACTCTTCACATGTTTCAGGCATACCAATAAGAGCAAAAATATTATTTCCTCCATATATTCTCTTAAGCAAGTCATCTTCTTTGAGGTGTGTGTGACTTTTTTAAAAAAAATGTGAGGTTCTATAGGGCCTCACTACACAGATTGGACTTGTAGTGATCCTCCTGCTTTCAGCGTCCCAAGTGTTGGGATTACATTCATGCACCACCACAGCCAGTCTCATTCACCATCTCAATGTGCCCTGGATGTGGGGCCAGCATGGCACACTGGGGATTGAACCTTGTTGCTGAGCCTGCCTACACAGGTGCTTTAGTCTGCTGAGCTATCTGGCTGGCCCAAGTGTGGCTTTTGGTTGTTTATTAAGGACTGACCTTGCCATGGTTAGAATATACTCCTTTCTTTTTACTTTGCATACTTCTTGGCAGTTATTTCAGTATCTAAAAATATACTTTTTCTCAGTAAGAGTTAAAAAAATTGCAGAGAATTCATGAAGGATTGCTTCTGCATACTAGGAATAGTTGAGATTTTAAGCTTTCATGATTGTTTTCCTTAAAAGATTTTAATATTTTCCTTTTTGAGGACTATTATACTTTCACAAGGCAGGTTTTCAGGATGTGCCAATTGACAGGGGTTTGGAAGCTGATGGAAATGTCTTGCGGAAATCAGGCTGACTTTTTGCCTATTTATTACTATTAGCAAACAAGCTTGTACTGACGTTTATGAGCACCTGGGTTTAAGATCATCTTATTCTCTCTTGGTAGAATCATGCAGGATGCTCTTTTAAATGAGGACTCAGGGTGGATCTCCATGTTGGGGGTTTACATTTTTGTTCTTTTGTATTTTGGGAGAGGCTCCCAAGAAAACACTGGAAGCAGAGTTTCTGTTAAAAAAGTAAATCACTTTACATCAAGCATGTTTCCATGGTGACTTCGTGCAGTCTCAAAATCAACTTAAAACTCATGAATAAACTAAAAAGTTTACTGAGAGACTGAATAGTTTTATTTACAAAATTGGACAGAGAGATGTTATAAGATTAATCAGATTCTTCTATACACTTCTTTCAAATAGTATATGCCCAAACTTTTGAGAAGTTTTCTAGATATGGGTGTCAAATTTCATGTTTTATGACTATATTGAAAACTAATTTTTTTCTCTAATGCCTTTGATTAGATCAGGAAATGTGCTTGGCTAGTCTTGCAACACTGAAGTCTCCAGAATTGTGTCCTTAGACTTCCTACCTGATGACTGCCTCATACATTACCTAAATTTAAATAGCTTGTACTACATAGGCTGATGATCTCCCCTCTTTTCTCTTTGCATTCATGTCTGACTACCTCAATCAGTCTCTCCCATACCATTGATTCTTGTGTACGTTGAGCTATGCACCCCCTACAAAACCTAATCGTGTCTTGTTCCCCCATTTACTTTCTCCAGTTTCATATCGAGGCAGCCAAACACACACACTAGTAATCACACAGACTTGTGGACGTCAACTATTCCACAACAGTAATCACATTTCAATGATTCATTCTAACAGCCCTCCCACCTTTAGCATCTCCTTGGTCTCAGTGTTTTCCTTTTAACATCGCCTGATCAAAGGGAGCACTATATGCTTTTTATGTTAGTGACTTTTGATTCATGGAGAAAATTTTACCCATGAAAATTTTAAATATACTCACCATAATTTATCTATGAACTATCTCTACCCAGATCAATCTTTAAATTCTTTTCCCTAGACTCAGATACTGTATCCATCTACCCTATTTGATGGGCTTCATAATCTCCCTTCTTGGGACTCTCCTTCATTTTTGAGGGTCAAACTCTCACCCTCAGCGTTGCTTCTTTCAAAGGTTTCTTCTGATGGGGCTATGCAAAGCTCCCTTATGTGAATAAAATGCTCCTCTATCCTGGGTTCACTCTTTCTGCTGCTTTTCTCAGCAACCTTTATAAAAGTGTAATTTTTATTTTAGTACTTTACTACTTCTCTGAAATATTATTTTTTTCTCTTATCAAAGTATATGTCAGAAGCCGGGTGTGGTGGCCCACGCCTGTAATCCCAGCACTTGGGAGGCTGAGGCAGGAGGATCGGTGCGAGTTCGAGACCAGCCTGGGCTGCAAAAGTGAGCTTAAGGCCAGCCTGAGCTGCATAGCGAGACCCTGTCTCAAAAAGACAAAAAAAAAAAAAAGTATATGTCAGAACTTCTTCAATTAAAGAACCACTGAGAGCTTTTTATTTTCCAAACATCTTTGTGTTACTGAATCAGACACTGGAGAGAAAAATGCATGTGTTCGAGGACTGTTGAGGTGGTAGTGACATCTCATAAGTGACACCTCATAAGTACAGGACAATGACCTTAACCTGGACTCTATAGGTATAGGAGAGGTTGCTGGCATTTTTAATAAAGAACAATGAAGTAATTAGCCTCTTTGAGAAATCTATCTGATTTAAGGAGTTCAGAGATTCTTTGGATGCACCAATATTTCTAATTTCTCTTTCACTTAGCACAGTCATGGAAAGGACAGAAATTCTTTGGCCTACACTGGTGGTTATCTTTTCTCTGAAGAAAATGGGAAAGGGCAGAGATTTTCATGAAGTTCTGCTCTGAGGGTGGTATCATTCAGATCACTCTGCTAACTGCCACCCATATAGTAATGCAAAAGCTCTCCCTCCTCTGGCAATCTTTTAGCATATTTAAAATTGTAAATATTTGGAGGTTTTATGTAACTCCAGCCATAACCCATTTGTTTGTTTTTCCACTGATTCCTTTATGTACATAGCATGAATGGCAGTTAAATAAAGTTCTCTTATTCTATAAACATCTTTGAGGATGATGTTTTGAATAAGCTTCATTTTTATTTCAGAATGTTTTCTAAGTAGTTATTTCATGGAGGCATTTTTATTGCTAGTTCACTACTCAAAATGAAGTAATATATTTTGAATTCCATCATTTTTCTGTGCTTGGATTTCTTCAGAAACAAAAAGAAAGCTAGAGTTTTTTTTTCTACTTTCATAGCTAAATCATGACATGCTTCTCCTAGGATTACAAAATAAATAAATTTAAGGTTACAGAACATTCAACACAGGCTACTGAGACTCAGTGGCCTCTTGCCCATGGTTTAAAGGTGTGTAGCCAAGTTTGGGTTCTTCAGCTCTACCAGAGTAGGGCAATTCGTAGCCAGCATCAGGTTTCTCTGAAAAACCAGCACCTAAAAAAATATTTTCACATCCGTGTGTACTACACTATGAAAATAATCAGGAATCACAGTAAAGCAAATTTATTTTTAAGATTATTATTTAGAAAAACAAAGCCTCCTCATTTCTTTGTGTATCTATTCATATTACTACACATAAAATAAGTTATGTTTTATTAAAAACTAAGGAATCAAAATCATTTTTAATGACTAATAACCAGCAAATGTACACTGTATGTCTACATGCAACGCAACTTGATGTTTACTACTAAAAGTGAAAAAATATATCATCTGAAAAGTCAATGTGTTGCATAATGATGATGTATTGTTGAACTGGTTTGTAAGTAAACAGATTTGAAAGTTTGCTGTTACACACAGACTAACTTAGCTGATGCTAGTTAAAAGAGGGTGTAGCTTTAGGTTAAAGATCATTTTATTCATTATAATTCCAAGTAAACACTTTGAATCCTTATTTTTAGTCTTTTTGCCTTTTGTGTGTTTTATGTGTTCACTTATCCAATAAAAATAACATTTCTAATTGGCATACTTTGCGTCTCATAGATCAAAGTGAATTCGTTATTTTTCTACCAAACATATTTTACTAATTTATATATACAATCATCAAATATTGATTGAGAACCAATGATGAGGCACGTAGAGTAAAATGATTGAGTGGTAGGTAGACAGAATCTTCCACGCTCTAAATGTTGACCTGGGACTGTGGAGTCCTTGTCACAATTATAAACACTTAAGTACCCAGTGTGAGGAAAGAGACTTAACTTTTACTGTTTCCTGAAGAGAAGAAAAATGCTTTTACTTTGTAAAACACAGAATTTGTCTTTGAAAGCATTAAATAAATCAGCATTTCACTATATTATTGTTAGAGTTTGAGCATAACCAACCCCTTCAACTCTTAATGCTCTAGTCCTGAATCTATTGCATAGTGAGAATAATAATTCAGGTAAAACTCAAGCTCCTTGAACTTTCTCACTTTGATATTTTTGAAATATTTTAAAAAATACTCCCTAGTTTCTTCTCATTCTAAGCAAAGAGTTATTATTTGATGAGAGGTTAGTTTTCACCTTATGAAGCACTAGATTATGCAAGACAAATAAATAAGGCTTAAGTTATTTTAGAATGTTAGATGGACCAGTGGGGGTGGGGGTATTTTACTGCCACAGCTATTTCACAGCCATTCTTTAAGAATTTAGCAAATATATATAACCCTGTTCTGTGAAGACTAAAGTTATTTCTATTAAAAGTACCTGAAGTTCATAGCTATTAACTGTCTCAGGCATAATAACTGTAGTACTAATGCTATCTTGGCTATTTGCTTCACTTGGGCTTTAAATTTCATTATGGAACATCGTCATATTAAAAGTGCATGATGGAAGGAAGAGAGAAACAGAAAGCATATGCCACTTGGCTATCTCACCAATGTCAAAGTTTGCTTTCATCATGGGGACAAGCTTGGGAGGGGGTGGTTGTGGGAGAATGAAGTTTCTGTCCTTCTTGGAGATGTAGGTATTATTTTATGAATCCAATCTCATATCTATCTTGCCATCTGTCACTAGGCAGAAGAGATATAGGACAGTGGCAAACTCATGTTAAAAAGCCTGTCTTGGGATAACAAAGGGAAAAGTTAATGGACATGGATTTACAAATTATTAATGATTTTTCTTGTCATTTCTTGAAAAATGAAAGCTATGCACACTGCCTCTCTCCCCAAACAGATTGCATTTTATTCCTCTGCAGTTTGTCCATCAGCCTTCACCCTGACAACATAATCCAGAACTAATCCGGAGCATTCAGTTTTCCTTGTTGGCTCTCAGGCAGGCTGCTTAGACAAATCCTGCTACCTGTCAGCCCTCCTGAGGGTGCCATGCCGGCTGCCAGGTTAACCTCTGGGGAAGCTGGAAGACCCGCTGATTTAACCCCTACTTCCCTTCCAGTAATCCACAGTAAATAGGGGGATGTGAGCAGGCTAACTGTTTTAATCAGGCCTGGATCCCTTAAAATCTGTTTCATGCACAGCTTTAAGAACTCAGGTTATAAACATTCCTACACAAAATCACTTGGTAGTTCCTCAAAAATGTGGGCCTTAGAGAAGCAGATGGATCAAATATAGGAAAAGATCTTAATCCTCTTAAGTCTTCTGTGGAAAAAGTTATATATATATATAAAACTTTTCTGAGTCACATCATTGCATAGGAATACTTTCTAACTGTCCAGATGAGGTCAAATCAAACTTAGGAACAGAAGGGAAGGGGGAAGCCCAATTTTACTATAATAACATGCATGCTTTGTTAATTTCCAGTGTGACAACCATGCTTTGCTTTCTCCTTATCCTCTGCCTCTGCAATACATGTATCTGCACACCCGGTAATTCTTGTTGCATGACAGTGAATTTGAATATTGTTTACAGATCAGTCTCCAATGATTCCAATATGAGCAAATAGCTAGACAAAGTTTTCAAAGGAGTAAATATATAAATTAATGTTGCCTGGCATTTCAATAGCTTGCATCAAGTTGATCAAGATAAAAAATGGAGCACATTAAGGAAAGAAGCTTCTTGAAATACTCACTCTTTATTCACAAAGAACACCCCACTCCTTCCTCTGTGCTGACGTTCAAGGCACAGCAGGCCAACTGCTCCTGTAGCACCAGAACTCCCCAGCAGAGCCGGCTTGCATAACCGCTTCTTCCCAAGCACTCTGGAAAGTTCACTGAGGCTAGCCTCCTGGGCAGTGTAAGGAAATTTCCCTCAGCTGTTTTAGTGGAGGAAGGTAGGATATCCAGGTGAGTAGGGTGGAGGTAAGCTTAGCCCAGTTCCTGAGGAAGGGATCTGGACTCCACCACACATGTGCTAGGGACCAGTAGCTCCTAAGACACATCCTTAGCTTTCACCCATTTAATTGCAGGCTTTTCTTAAACAGCACGGACAAGGGCCCCCTACACTGCTAATTCCCTCCCACAGGGAAGAAGATGAAAGCTGAGGAGTGGTCGTTATGCAAAACAAACACCCAGATGCGGGCTCCTGGAGGGAAGCGCCCTGGTAGCTGTGTTCACACAGGCGCACAGGACACACCAGGCGCCTGATACTTTCTGACCCTGTGCTGTTTGAAATTAGTTTTATTTAAATTTGATGATTGTGAGAATGAGTTTATTTTTATGAATAGTCACATGTTAGAAAGGAATACTTTTAAAAATAAATATTGGACTGTATTTTTATTCAACAGGTAATAAATTTTTGTGCTCACTTTAAAAGTTTTTTTTTTTGTTGTTGTTGTTTATTTTTTAGTATCCTATTACAACTCTTTCCATTTCTGTGGTCCATGTTCATTCTTTCTTCTTTTGGCTCATTCAATATTTGTGTTATTGGTGTTAAAATTTACTAGGGTGTCAGACCAATTTATCACAAAGCTGACTTTCCTGGTTAAGGTGAAAATGGGGATTAATTGTCAAACAAACCATTTAAGATAAAGCTGCTTTTAAAACAACTGAGTTGTTTATACTCTGTTTGATAAGCAGGCAGTTATTAAACTGAAATTTGGAGATAAAGTTTAAAATCACGAGGACAAGAGAAAATGTAAAAATCCAACCATCTGAGTAAAAAGCCTGTACTTTTCCAAAAGGTTGTATAGACCACTACTTACAATGCGTTTATAGAACAACTCTTTTTTTCTAGCAATGACTATACATTCTGTGTCAAAATGCTCAGGGGATACAGTCTGAGGTTTGCCTGTGGGTGGTAACTGAATGGCTCCTGAGGGAGCAGAGGCCAGGACCTAAGGCCTTGCTAACAGAAGTGGACAGTTGGTGTGGGGTTGTGGAGAAGCTCGTGGTTTAAGAGAGAAGACAGAATAGTCCTTTGGGGAGAAAAGGAACTAAAGGATCTATGTACATGAGTTCAGCAGTGAAGGAGAACAGAGGATAAAAGAGAGAAAGGGGTAGAAAGAAGTTTGTCTCATCAGGCTGTGGAAGGACATTTTCTTACAAGTCATCACCAAATTTGCAGGAAATAGTGCTACACTTCCTTGCAATCTTTGTGCTGTTTCAAATGTTTAGGAATATGCTTCATTAAGCATTTTAATGAGGCACATCTCACACTTATGCAAAATACAGAGCATTTTCTACTGATTCTTCCAGGGCACAAAGCTCAGGAGATTGTATGAACCACAGCGCTGGACTTTGAGATTTGAAATTCTACCATTCACCAGCCTAGGGAGCAATTTCTTTTCTGTGCTTCCTGTTCCTCTCTTCCAAACTGGAAAATATGTCCCCATGGTGACAGTGTACGTACGATGTGAAACCACATGGGGAGATAATGGGGCTGATGTGTGGAGTGAATTCAGTGCTGTCAGGCAATTACTCCTGAGCACACGTATACTGGAGCCTCACTTAAACTTGTGGTGTTAGGACTCTTCAGTCAGGAGTTACAGCTTGGTATTTTCAAAAGAAATGTATTAACTTGTTAAGGTTCGTGTTAGAAAAAATATTTAGAATCTCCATTTCAAAATTATATCCACAGCTTTAAAGCTTTGAAAAATAGCTTTGGTCCTTTGGGATACAGAGTAAATTGATTTAAAAACACTCATACACTCTTTCACCCTGAGATATTCCAGGGCTTAACTTGACCTACTTTTTGTTTGTATTTGACATATTTACTCAGTGAAGAACACATTATTTTCAGAACGGTTATATGGAAAGTGGCAGGAAACATCATCGAAGCTATCTATTAAATGGAAATAAAAAAAATCTATAGCCACATGAGGTTGTTGATGGGGAACAGTGATATAAGGCAACTTCAGCATGGGCAGTCAAGCTGTTTAGAACACATTGACTGTTGTACAACTGATCGATATGTTATAAACAAATGCGAAAATGTGTGGTCGTTTTTGATCATCTTCCCTTTCTGAAGCAGCAGCTGTGAGGTGTTATCTAGTTATTGATCAGGCTCCTTATCAGCTTTGCACATTATGGTATGTTTGTAGTCGGTACATAATCTAAACAACATTGGTCTAATTCATCGACCTTTGGAATCTGGGTCTCAATGGCAGTAAAATAAAAAGACTGATTACATTTGACAAAGTCTCTGGCTGGGTCTCCCTGCCTGATGAAACCCTAAATGACCACAGCCCAGAAAGTAAATTGTTCTATTTTATCCAAGGAATAATGAGGGTCATCTCTGTGAATGAGAATAGAATTTGAATTTCTAATTTTAAATCATTCAATTTAGGGAAAGAGTTTATATTTTTTGTCAGAATTAATATGAGGAAATGAACCCAATTAAAATACTACCTACTGTTTGAGCCAAGAGATAACAAAATGACCACAGAATCATCTAAATAAAATATATATGATTTGAATTTTCAGTGGAATATTTCTAATGCAGTTTTATGGCTTGGGGCTTTCCAAACACAAACTTGCTCAATTCTTTGAATAGATAGCATTCTGTGAACAGAGAATGTATCTTTTTTTTTTTTTTTTCTAAATTCTGAGTTAGTATTTTAAAAATATGAAAGTAAACACGAATAAGAAAGAAGAGGTTTAAATGAAGTAGAGTCAGTGGAAAAGTGGGAACCTTTAATTAATCCACATGCCTCACCAACTCACACCCCCATGACATATACTCATTTTGGCCCTTTCACAGGATCATTCAAAGCCATTATTTTTCTCATGGAAGAATGTTTTATCATGTAAATGCAACAATCAATATTCAACCAGTCTCCTTTTGATTGCAAAGGTGCTTTTCAATATTCCATTATTTCGGGACACCATCCCTTTTGCCATATTTATTTAGCAATAAAATGAATGGGTTAGATGGTAACTGCATGTAAAGCCGTGACCTGTCTTTCTGGGCTGCCTTTGAGCAAGCATGCACAACCTGACACTCTCTCAGCAAACCCCAAGATTTTGTGAGTTGGCATGGGAAAATGGAAGGATTTTAGACTTTCATAAAAGACTGTCAAATGTTAGGGCAAAATGTTCTCAACAAGATTGTTTGACCTAACTTCGCACTCCTTCCTAATGTTTTAGAAATAAAGGTAATCAGCACCAGTAGGTGCAGTCTCTGCTGCCACAGACAGTTTCACATATGCCTGAGCAGTGGAAGGATGCATATGGCGTCTCCTTGCCTCCCTGTTCTTGCTCATTTACAGCTAAAGTGACTTTGTATTAAGTATAGGCAAATAGAGAAAAAAAGAAAGCATGCCTCAGTTTGTACTTCCGCTTGCTCTGCAGATGGTTGTTAGCTTTTAAGTCCAGCAACACCACCTCTGTTCTCTTAGTTGTTTCTGAAGTGATGGACTGAAGGCTTTTTACATAGTAAGTGTATCTTATGATAATAAATACATAGTTCCATATAGCAGATCTATTTCAAATATGCTTTTGAAATATTTCTCCTTTTTGTATTTCAATTAGTACTTATTTATTTATTTATTTATTTGTCTTTTTGAGACAGAGTCTCACTATGCAGTTGAGGCTGGCCTTGAGCTCACTTTTGTAGCCCAGGCTGGTCTTGAACTCGTACTGATCCTTCTGCCTCAGCCTCCCGAGTGCTGGGATTACAGGCGTGAGCGACCACGCCTGGCTAGTACTTTTTATTTTTAAGTTTGTCAAACTAGGAATACAGAATACAAACTGTGAAATTTCTTTTGTGTGTGTGTGTGTGTGTGTGTGTGTGTGCATGCGCGTGTGCAGTACAGGGGATTGAACTCAGGACCATGTACTTGCCAGGCAAGTGCTTATCCTACTGAGCTATCTCCCCAGCCCTTCTGAAATTTCTAATTTTTGGATACACAACCATGTTTAAAATTAGTATTTTAGGAATTCCTATAAAAGAAAATATGTTTTCTGTTGGTTAGAGATTGAATACATCTCATACAGAAAATAAGAATAAGTCAGCTTATTCAAATAATGTCTGATAATTATAAAAGTGAGGTTTATTATGCATATATGGAAGAACTTGACATGTTCCAAATTACTATGAAGTAAACAGTATTTTCCTTGTCAAATAAGCAGTAGATAGAATTATCAAAGGATAATTCTCATAAGATATAAGGTTTATTTAATAAAATAGTTTTTAAATTTATCTAGAATAAAAATATATAGGTATAGAAAACATAAACATCACAGATACTGTATTTCAATAATACTGTTGAGGACATGTTGGAAAATATATGAACCTCAAAATGGACTTATTATCCTAAAGGAGGCTAAATTAGTGTTGTCATTAAGAGAAGGATTATTGTATAAGTACTATTAGTTGATCATTTTAAGGTAGTATCAACTGATGAGTATTTGATAATAATATTAGTTGAACCTAGTATATCAGATCATCTGTTGTAAAGAATCAGGACAAATCAAAAGACCTAAAAATATTGAAACACCTAAAAATAAATATAATGTAATACACATCAAACTTCTGTTTTAGAGGCAAGAAGGAGCACATGATTGGTAAATTTTAGAAGAAACAGAAATCATCCTGCAGTTGAATGTCTGTCATTAACATAGAAAAGACCGATGTAAGCAAACAGGATGTAGATAGGCAGGAAAAAGTAAAACAGGAATTTGGAGGAAAGAGAGCTCTCTCTGGAATTGGGGAGAGCACCCAGCATCAGCATGTGTCCCCTGGAGGGTGAGGGCTGCTCAGCGTGGCGCGGACGGGGTCCTGAGGCTGAGAGCAGCTGGCCTGGAGTTGATTGAGTAGGGTGGTCCTGTGTGGACACAACGCGCTGCTGCGGGAGGAGTGGAGAGACCCGCACCAGAACCGGCAGAGATCAGTGTCACGAGGGTGAGGGTCTCAATCCATGGTCTCAAAATGATTTAGCTAATTTCTCTCCAATGTATTTTAAAAATTTTTTAGTTTTTAAAGAGTATGAAAAATAGTAAAATTTTCATTAGAAATAATGCAGAATTTCACTAAATAAAATGACAGGAAGCCAATACTGGTTGTTATATTGCATATTATTGTCTTCAAATTAGTTGTTCAGATTACCAGAAATAAGTGCAAAAATTTATTCAAAATTATAAAATATTAAAAAGGAGAGAGAGGGAAAAATAAGCATTAACTGTTCCTTTGAACAGACTAGCCGAAATCAACAGTATAACGATCCAAGCTATATTGTGTATATATATTCATATTTCTTTTTCCATTCTTTCTTATTGTTTTCTTTTCTCTCATCCCAGTTGTTCTTTCCCTTTAGCAGTTCCTTTCCCTTTCGCAGTGTCTATTGTGCCTTTATTTACTCTTTCATGTTCTTATAGGGAGACAATATGATATTTACATATGTGGGTCCAATTTATTTCACACACACACACATATATATATATATATATATATATATATATATATATATATATATGATCTCAAGTTGTAGCCATTTACCTATTAAAGCCTCAAATTTATCTTTCTTTATAGCCTATTGCATATAAATGCCATAACTGTTTAACTTATTTCTCAAATTCTCAATCAGTTTTCTCAATTGATTTGGGTTGTTTCCAAGATTTAGCTGTGACAAATTGCACTGCTATCAACATGGGTGCAGATATATCTCTGTAGTATGATGTTTTCAGTTTTTCTGGAAAAATACCCAGAAAGGGAATGGCTGAGCTGAATGGAACCTCCATTCCTAATTTTTTAAGGTATCTCCACACTGATTTCCATAGTGGTTTTACCAGTTTAAAAGGGACAAACATGTTCACTGGAAGAAAGATCACCTCTTGAAGCAATGGTGCTGGAAAAACTGGCTTTCCACATGCCAAAGGCTAAAATTAGACCCATGTCTATCACCATGCAATAAGCTAAAGTCAAAATGGATTAAAGATTTGGATATTAAATCAGAAATGCTAAATCTCCTGGAGGGAAAAGTTGGTCGAAATCTTGAAAACATAGGAGTAGGCAGGGAGTTCATGAGCAAAAGCCAAATTGCATGGGAAATACTTAATAATGGGGAAAAGTTTGTGAAAAGTTTCTGCAGATTAAAAGAAATCAGCAAGAGAGTCAAAGAAATACCTCCATGAAAAAAAAGCCCTCCATGTATTGGAGAAAAATTTTATCTGACTATAAACATCCCTCAGAAAGGATTTCTATCAAGAATATATACAGAATTCAAACAAAAATCAGAGCCCCCAAATTCAAAAATCCAATAAGAAAAAAAGCATATACACTTCTGAGATAAAAAATACAAATAGCAAATAAATATATGAAAATATGTTTAACATCATTGATCTTTCAAGAAATGAAAATCAAAACATCACTGATGGGCTGGGGAGGCAGCTTGGTAAGCTAAGCTCCTCTTGGCAAGCACAAGGTCTGCAGTTCAATCCCCAGTACTGCACGTGGTGTGGCCAAGAACACCCGAGTATGCTGCATCTAGCAGATCTGAAACCGGGTGTGGGGGTACAAGCCTGAAATTCCAGAACTGGGGAGGCTGAGACAGGAGGATTACTTCAGTCTGAACTGTGTAGTGAGACCCAACAACAACAACAACAACAACAACAACATAACTACAACACCCACTAAGATTTGAGTAATGGACTCTCAGTAAACCAATAACAAATGCTGGAAGGCTTGTTGGGAGAAAGGTCTCAAATATTTTAGAAGCATGAGAAGCATGAAATACAAATGAGGTGAAAGCAGTTTTAGTTTTAGTTTCAATTTGTTTATCGAGTGTTTTACTTCTGTTTCCTCCTCATCTCTTCTTCCTTTCTTCCTTTCCCTTCTGTCTCTGTCCTGCCTTCCTTCTTTCTCCTGTCTCCCTCCCTCTCTCTTGTCCACCCTGCCACCCTCTCACCTTTCCTCCCTCCTTCCTTCCCTGTCTGCCTACCTGCCTTTCTTCCTTCCTCCTTCCCTCTCTCCCATTTTCCCTTCCTTTTACCTTGTCCTTCCCTCTTATTGCCCTTCTCTTCTGAACTCAGTATGTATCCCAGCCGACCTTGAACACATGATCTTCCTGTCTCAGCCTCCCAGGTGCTAGGGTTGTAGCTGTACACCATCACTCCCAGCTTTACCTTTTAAATATTTCCCTCCAGAGCTAGAAAGCTAAAACTTTGTTTTCATGAAGATTTGCTACCTCTCATTCTGAGTAGGGAAATTGGAATATATTCACAGCAGTTGACTCATCTTTAGAGGTAAAAGATAGGAGTGGGACAAGTACTTGTAAGAGTTCTGTGCCGCTGGCACCTTCTATATTTAATCACACACAAGCCCATCTAATGATTCCAGCATCATACAATATGGTCTTGGCACAAAAATGGCAAGACACTCACACAGGTAATGGACTAGTAGGTGACGCCTCTCAGCAGCTGCTCCTTTCATTGGTAGCGATGGTCAGTCATTTCCTTCACCTTTTCACTGAGGATCTGGTTCAAGGTCTGGTAACTATGACAGTACTGGACCAAAATAGGGTGCAATGGTGAACTCTGATGTGGGTTTCCACAGGAAGATTTGCTAAATTTTAAGAATGATCCTTAAAAACAGTTACTATGGATACCTAGTATCCATAGCATGTAAATAAAATTGTCAAACCAATAATTTAGAAGCATTTACCACCTGATTTTTTAAGCAATCCAGAGGAGTAAGTGGGTGTCTGACAGACAAGGACACTAAGGCTTACAGAGACAAAGCAACTTGCTCGGTCATAGAAGCGAGTGGTGCCGCCAGGCAGGAAACCCAAGCAGGGCGGCTCTAAATCCCAGGTTCTTTGGTGCTGATTTGTGTCACATCCTCCTTATTTATCAAGATTTGATTAAGTCTTCCTGCTCCCTGATGACTTCTCCAATCCTGGATGGACCTGGATTTACTCACTACCTTTCTTAGGTGCTCCGTAAATTTTACTTTTACCGTGAGCACAGAGGAATCATACATCAGCTTCATCTGTTCTGTAGTTTTAAAAACAAGGATTGCATGTTGCAGACTGAATTGGGATGGTGGACCACTTAGACCTGGCACAGAGACCAGGAATGTCTGTCCCGAAGCCTGGACCTTGAGTTTGAGCTCCCACCCCCTTAGGGCTCGTGCTCACTGCTTCTGCCTTGGATTCAGAGTTCTCTTTCCTTTTCTGTCCTCTAAAAGGCTTGTGCTTTGGAATACTGTATCTTGTGTTTTCCTTCATCTTCTATTTTTTCCTTCCCCTCTTTCCTTTCATACTCTTCCTCACCATGCCCCTGGAATAAAAGCTCTTAGAGCCAGACCCTTTGTTAAATTCTCTCTTTTTTAAACCTTCCATCAGCTTATGCAAATGCATCTGATATGTAGTCAGCATTAAAAATAAAGTGGCTTAAAAATATTGAGCTTTCTTTTTTTTCAATGCTTAGCATGACATAAAAATTCTATAAAAGTAGAAGTGTCCCAATTAAATATCTCCAAGAAAATTTTGAAAGGGCTTAATTACTACTTTTATATTGGAGAAAAACATTTTAGATGACTTAAAAGACACCTATAAATCATTCTCTTTGAACTACACATACTGCTTTTGTTTAAAAACACAGAAACAAATCTTCCCCTCTAAAGAATGTTTAAATTTAGTTGAATGACTGATAGTCATCTCACTAACCAGCTATCTGCAGAGCAATCTTTTTCACAGTGCTTAATGAGTCTAGTTGTAGCCAAAATGGTTGGGGAGCTTTATTTTTCTACTTGACAACGTATTATTTTCTTAATCTAAAGAATCATTCAATCACCTACTTGGAAAATAATCCACACTAATGCTTTCCTACCTGTAAGTTACAAATCTAATTACCTGTCTTAAGAGACTATATAGAGTAATTGTCATTTTGTATTAGAACCAAAACCAATTTTTTTTTTTTTTATTTTAAAGCTATGACACTATCTTAGTCTTTTGTTTTTAAGTGAGGGGCAGAATTAGAAAAGATTATAAAGTTAAATTGGCCATGATCAACTTTTTGAAAAAAAAACAAACAAACTCTTGTAACCATCACATCAGTGTTTACGATGTCCAGCAATTCTTCTATAAGATTTACAGCATAGGTTGCAGTCATGATCTAGCTGCATTAGAATATAGAACTATCTTGGCCAAATTAAATAAACTTCAAATGTGTAACTTCTCTTTGTTTTTTTTTTTTTTTCATTTGTTTCTGTGCTTTTGTTTCCAGAGTCTCACACATGTGCTAAGACTGATCTATACATGCCCCACTCCTGAACAGTAATCCCAGTCCAAGGAGGTATGGTACTTCTAATAGTTGTTATTTGGTTTAAATCATTACTCAATTATTGGGCAAAAATGAAATTTTTCAATATATTATGAAGACAATATACTTAAGTAGAAGAAACAGAAACTATGATAGGCACTACAGTTGAATGTGGGAAGTGAAGTTTCATTAAAGTTCATGTATTTTATACAGCTGCACTTCTTAAATTTTGCCTGTTGGCATCCGTGTGCCGTTCCTGGTAACAGCAGCTTTGCTTACTGAAAAATATCCATGAGCTACTCCTTAAAAGATGACCTGTCTCTTTGAGGGTATGGCAAAGTTCTTAATCCTAAAGGGCAATGAAAGCGAATGACTGAGGCTTGTACCTTCAATGCACATTTACCACTTTAGGCTTAAATGAGACCAACCTCACCAATCCCTTGCGTAGATGGGAGTCCTAATTTTTTTTAATGTCGGGGTAAATCATTTAAAATATATGAAATTAAAGCTGCACAGTGATTGTCATGCATGGCTGGAAGTGGGAACCACTTCAGCCTTTGGAATGCACCATGATTGGTGTTCATATGGATTATATTTTAATATTATGCTGGAAGCCTAATTATAAAGGATTATTAGCAGATCATAGAAGGACCACAGTGAAATGGGGTTGTGCAGAATGGAATATCATTAGCTTTCTGATCTTTAAGTCCTATCTTTCTCTCAGGTTGTCATCTTTCTTCTCCGTGAACTGTGGACAGGGTTTATAAAGATACTAGCCCTCTCCCCTGACACAGTCACTAGAAAGTCTGTCTCTGCTTTGCTGTGGCCTTGGCTTCCTTTGCTGGTTGGCTTTGTAGTCTACGTAGTCCACCTAATAGTCTAGATCCTTCAAAATTGAGTCTCATCGTATTGTCCTTGAAGGCTACTTGACCACTTGTCAGTGTCAGTTGATAAAAATGAATGACATAGGATTAGCAAATCTTTGTGTCTTTGGCAACAGTAACACATGAAATAAATGAATGTATTAAAGCAGGTCCTTGGGCTCCACACTTAAAATCTGCTAATCTCACAGCAAAACTGCAATTAGGCAAAGAATCAGAGCTGTCTTTTAAGCTTTTCAACAGATGACCAGAGTGGCCAGGCATAAGCAACTCTATCTTTTATAATGCAGGCACAGCATTGTCTTAAAATAGTACTCATGTTGACTTTGTTATGTTAACTGTGGGAACCATGGAGGAAATACATTTAGGCACTTGAAGACTAGAAGTTAAAAGATAAGGCCAAGTGATACAGTGAACAGTGTGCCTGAGAGGTAAATTGCATGGAGAAACTAAACATGACAGGCTTAGATAAAACACTTATTATGATTAATACCAGAAGTAGAAACAACAAGCTCATTTCTTTCTGCAGCCTCAGGAAACCTCACTTCTACCTGATAATGTTTATGGCTCCAGCTCACTGACCCAGTGCCCCCCACTTTCTTAATGGCAGGCTACTAATCTGTGAACCATCAGAACTTTAAGAATGCTTGCTTCTCTGATTTTCATCTTTCTGTGGAAGGTTTATGGGTCAGTACTGTCCATTTCACACATCAAGAACATACAGAAAGTAGCCCAGAGTTCTGGTATTTCCTAAAGCAAACTGCGATCTAATGTTGTTTATTTTCCTTAATATACAGTAGTTAGATGTTACCTGTTACTTGGACGTCAAGCACGTGCCAGATGACAATGAGGATAAGGCAGCAAATGAGGTAGGCGAACTAAACCACCATGAGGCAACTCAGCAGTTAGCATACACAGAATTCAAATTTGCCTGCTTTTATTTACATCACCCATGCAGACATCTACATCTTCTCTTAGCTGTAAAAGTGTAATTTTAAAAGAAAACTTAAAAGTCTTATGATCTGATCCATTGCCAAAATATTATCCCACACATTGCAGTTGGTGGAAGTACTTGGATAGTATAAACTACTCTGTCTACCCCCAGTTCTAACTAATATTGATCTCCTCTCTCTGTAATGTTGGCCTGGCTATTGCTACTTGGCATCTTGACATCATATTAAAAAAAGGAGAATTCACATGAGGCAGTTTTTCAAAGCATGTCACAGTTTGTCTAAGAGGTGTCTTCTACTTGCACGAAGTGTCTGATTCCTCTAATCTGAATGCAATGATCTTTGAACAATTGATTTCTTTGAGACCACACATTGTTATTTTATTGCATTTCTTGACATATATTATTTAAATATTTTCCTTTAGTTATAATGTGGGTGGCCTGTAATGAAGATTTAACTCATAGTTTACCTAATAAATTCTAAGATGTATTCAACACTTTTTGGTAGACATTTCTTAGGAAAGTCATATACGTTCATGTCTAGGGATTTTAAATAAGCTATGAAACTTTTTTTTCTCTTTCAAACATGTATTAATACCTACTGCTTATAGGATAGGCCTTCCTTTAGGAAGTAGATACGCCCACTTGGTTGGGATGCCTCCAATTTCATGAGACGTCACGTGCATTTGGAAGAGGGTAGCCTGAGTGATGGTTTGCATCATAAAAGTTGAGGAGGTTATGAATTTTTTTTCTACTGGTCATTCTTTTTCTTCACTCACCATTTGGAAGGAGCCAAAAAGTCTAAACTCTTCATAATTTCCCATGGCTCAGAGATAGTAGGAACATTCCTGTATACACAGCAAGGGCTGAAGGTTTAGGAAGAACTGACAAATGTGACAAGATCTTTAGCATCAAGATGGTGACAGATTTGATAGCAATGAGTATAAATTTAAGTTCCAGGATCACAAGGGTGGGAAAGATGTGTCAGTAGTGCCAATATGGATAGTGATGTCTATATTTTCACTGCCTTATAGTCCCAATATTTTAGTTATTAGTTGAATTCTTGGTATTTAATAGTTATAATTTGCAGGAAATGCAATACACATATAAATTCCTCTGAGTTTGTGGAAAAAGTTACCTTTTTTTTTTTTTTTTTTTATCTTTTTGAGACAGGGTCTCGCTATGCAGTTGAAGCTGGTCCTGCGCTCACTTTTGTAGCCCAGGCTGGTCTCGAACTCGCACCAATCCTCCTGCCTCAGCCTCCCAAGTGCTGGGATTACAGGCGTGAGCCACTACGCCCAGCTACCTTTTTTTTTTTTTTGCACATTGACTATCTCATTTGAATCTTCTATGCACTAAGCAATTCAAGGGAGATGATATTGAACACAACATGAAGTCTATGAGTATCACTGTGACTGAGCCCAAAGAACAGAGTTAGAATAAAGAAAAAGCCAGAGTCTTAAAGCTAGAACACAAGATCATGAGGCATTAGATTAGAAAGCATATTGCTGTGTAGGGTATGTAATGTATTGCGGAATCACCTGTGTTACTCATGCAGAATGGCTTTAATGCAATAAAATACGTCCTCACACAATAGAATGTGTCCCAGGCAATTTAAACGGCAAAGGAATGTGTTAGAAGGATCAGAGCTACTTCACAAAATTACTGGGGAGGCCAGGTAGTATGAAGCTAAGCTCAAATTTTGACCCAAACCATGATTAGAATAAAGAATATTTTTACTACTGCCACCAAGAATTGAATGTCACAACTTCCACTTAACTGCAATGGTACTGCTGGCACTGTGTCCATTTCTTCTGGCAGGAACATGATTGTATCCCCTGAGACACAGAAGGAAGCTCACGGGTGGCCTGCACCAGCCAAGCTGGGGATCCCTTCAGGCCACTTCTCAAGCTGCTCATTCCATCATCCCAGTGTTGAGCAATTTCATGCCAGGGGCAGACCTTGGCCCACATGGCTGGAGCTTAGTGGGCTGGTGGTGGTGGTGGGAAGGATGAGATTTAGCATTTTGACCTCTACACTGTAAAAGGAGTCTCAAAATCTAGATATTTTCTCTAATGCAGAGGGTCGATAAAATTCAAGTGATAAATTGAACAAAAGGTAAAAATGAACCAAAGTTCAACTACTTTGAATATTGTACAGTTTGTTACTCCTGAGCTGGGAGACTTAGTGAACAGAGAAAACCAGGTCATAAGTATAAGAAATAATATAAAAATTACATGTTGTACAGGCTTTGCTTCAACTTGGCCTTAACTACTCAGCGGAAAAGTTTAACTGTGAGGCATAAAAAGTAAAGCCAGATTAGTATGCTGAGCTGTAAAAGGCTCAAGTCAACAGCTTCCGACATTGCCAGTTCTGCCAATAACTCACTACTACTATGGAATATTGCACTATGTATATAACTACTTTCTCTTAATCCAATGAGAAGAAATATTTG
Organism: Myocastor coypus; assembly: GCA_004027025.1. Classification (NCBI taxonomy): domain Eukaryota; kingdom Metazoa; phylum Chordata; class Mammalia; order Rodentia; family Myocastoridae; genus Myocastor; species Myocastor coypus. The sequence goes on from PVJA010000249.1 coordinate 110,130, forward strand.
TACCAGTAGCGTTTAGCAGAGTTATCACGTCTGCATCTTGTACTCTAAACAACTACTATGAAGACAACAATATGCATTGTATCAATTATTGTGGCTGTCCTATTAATACATTTTGAAACTGTCTCAATATTATTTCTTATTAAAAGTATTAAAAAACAAAGCGCATGAAAAATAAACAAATAGATTAATAGAAATGGCAGTGTGTCAGGTGGCTCAAACTCTTGTATTAAATACTGGAGCAGGTGAGAGTGATGGAGCAAAGCAGAAACAGGGGATTGTATGACCGTGTGGCCCTGGTTGGGGTTTTGAGGGTCAGTCTTATAGAAGGTGTGACATACGAGCCCAGAGAGAAAGGGACAATCATCACCCTGCCTGAGAGACAAACACATGGAAAAGGCTTTAGCTGTGGGGTTTGCCTAATGTGTCTAAGTGACAGGAAAGAGACCTTTGTCACTGGAACCAAGTCAGTCACCAAAGTGAATAGTTGGAGATAAGCATGTGGACATGGAAAACAGAACCTGCATCCCAGATCAAAGCAGTAACAGAAGAGAACAATAGGCATGCAGAAATGTGCCCCAACCTCAGAAGACCAAGCTGCTCACTCTGGCCATAGTGGAGCACAAATAAGAGGAAGTATCAAGAACACAGTTTGCTGGAAGTAAAGAGTGTGTTCAAATGCTTAGGCTGTGTTTCAGGTTCAGTCTGAGTGGTAATAGAGATAGAGTGAAGACTTCAGGTTAGGTAATATCAGAAACAAACATTGAATTTGCAAGAGGTTGAAACTGGATAGAAAACGGAGATGTTAGAGGATAGAAGAGTTGAAATGCTTTGCGGGGAGATAGACACCCTGAGACTCAACCACTGAGGTGAAGTTTAGGCAATTCAACTGTGAGGCTCAGAAATAAAGGGGTGGAAGTGGGTTGAGGAGGAGAGGATAAATCTGAGAAGGTAAAGCCATACTGGGGAGGGGGAAGAACTATAAGCAAAGCCATTATGCAGCAGATATAGAAGGGCACACACTGATGCACCACTGCTCCAGTACTGGAACACTGGCTGTTATGTCCCACCCCTTCAGACACCTAACACCCCACTACTTGTTTCTCTGGGTGCTTGGACTTCTTTCTAGGGCTAGGACTCCACAGTCCAGCAACTATAGGACTCACTGCCGGAGCAGAGGGAACTACTGGGATCTGCTGCTTGGTGCCTTTCCAGAACTGTTTATTAACTAGTTTGCATATCATCCTTGACATGTAAGGATTTAGGAAAATTGAGTTCAAAATACCATTTCTGTACTCCGGCCTCCTTAGCCTTCTGAAAAATGAAATTATCAGCAAGTCAAATCACAGCCAGACAAGGTGAGGATTTATCAGATTCTCAGTCTTTAAGGGAGATTTCCAGAAGACTGAGATTTTCAATCATAAGAATCTTGTTTATGTCCCTGCTTTATAATGTAGATTAGGAAAATATCAACTGTACTTTCTGTCCTAACAGCTTTACTGATAACCACAGTAGTACAGCTGTTATAATATTAAGTGAAGCTTTGCATTCCTTATGATATTCTTTTGTCTTTGGGTACAAAAATCTAGGAGAAAACATGCATTTAAGTTATCACACGTACCTAGATTAAAAGTCCAATTCATTACATTATTTATGGCTAATAGAAATTATCAGAAAATATTTCAAATGAAAAATTAAACATTGAAACTTTTGTCATGCATTTTCAGTTATCTTAAATTTATATATTATCTTTTTTGAGTCCAGGTTTTCTTCCCTGACGTTTGTGTGGTTAATAAAAGCAGCACTTGGTGAAGAAAGAAGTAGAATATTGTCAGTGACTCATGAGAGCCTCATTGCTCTAGTTTTGACTCAATGGGGATATTTTTGTGTTCTGAAAATTCTTTGTGGACTGAACATAGAAGTCCATGGTAAGCCGGGCGTGGTGGCACACGCCTGTAATCCCAGCACTCGGGAGGCTGAGGCAGGAGGATCGGTGCGAGTTCGAGACCAGCCTGGGCTACAAAAGTGAGCTCAAGGCTAGCCTGAACTGCATAGTGAGACTCTGCCTCAAAAAAAAAAAAAAAAAAAAAAAGAAGTCCATGGTAGAATAAAACTCCTATCAGCAGCTCACTGGTCCAGAGGTCTTAAGTGCCAAGTATTTTAGTGTACTGAATATATGACAAAATATGCCCTTGGAGTTTTTAATATAAGAGTAAGTTACCATTGTTGAGCGAATTTATAATGCATATCTTGTGAAAAATATGCTTACAAAGCTATTAAGATAATTATATTTACCGACAAGAGGCAGGTGAGATCATTACTTTTCAAGCTAAAGGATTACAAATGCAGATATATAATTATATATGCTCTGATTTAATTTAATGCAACTTAAAAATACATGTTAAATTCTAGCCATGTTCAAGAAACAGGTGTGAGAATCTCAGGAGAAAAGGATGGATAAGTCCTTAAAGGTAATACAAAAAATGAAATGGGCAAGTAACTTTGACGCTAGATAAATGTGAAAGTATCTTGAAATAAACACACACACACACACACACACACACACACACACACACACACACGTTCAGTACTCAAGAAGAAAGTGCTCCTATTAATATTTTATATTAGTCAGAGTTTCATAACTAGAATGAGATACCTGAGGCAGATAACTTTATAAAGACAAAAAGGGTTATTTTGCCAATGGTGTTTAGAGGTTCAAGGTCAAGATGGGCAGGTGCTCTTGAATTGGCCTGTAGCAGCAGTAACAGATAGATGGTGGCACGATGTGGCAGAGAAATGCATGTAGAAGAGCTCACATCACCAAACAAGGAGTCTGAGGGAGAGGTTTCAACCCCACAGTGCCTCGTGACTGCACCAGTGACCTAATGGTGTCTCCCAGAACCTTCTCATAGTACCAGCCAGAAGGGAAGACTTCATCCACAATGGACTGTTGGGTAGCACTACTTAGCCACAGCACATTTGGTAACAGGGAAGACAAAAATAGCATCTCAAATGTTTTGAGCAACTATTAAGTGCCAGGCATTGTGCTGGACACACCAGGGGTATTATCTCATTTTATCTTTTAAAATATCAAATAACAGCTATGTATATTTATAGATTACAGTGTATGACCTGATCTATGTAATATTAGAAAGAGTAAATAAAACTTGATCATATCACCAGATTAATTTTTAGTGGTGATTATGTTAAACATGTCTTAGATATTTTGAAATATCAAAACTGCTCCTTGTGATTTCCATGTAGTATAACAAAACTTACTCCTTTAGTGTAATTGAGTTGTTGTACAAGTTGATTGGTGCATGTCTTTTTCCTCCCTTTCAACTTCCAGTAACCACTCTTCTAGACTCTTTTTTTTAAAAAAATAAGATCAAGTGATGTAGCCTTCATAGATCAGATAATATAGCATTTTTCTTTGTATAAATCCTTTACTTCCTACAATATTTACTTGCCCTAATGTCCATCAGGTCCAATCATGTCCTCATCCATCTTATGGTGAGTGACGTAATTTCTTTTTCATGTACGTATACACACATACGTACATACACATGTGCGTGCGCACACACACATATTTGTATGTATATATATATCCATTAGCTATTCGTCTATTGATATATACTAAGGTTGCTTCTATATCTTGATGTATGTAATGCTGATGTAAACATGGGAGTGCAGATCTCTTGGACATGGGGATTACATTTCCTTTGGCTATATATTAAAAAGTAGGATTGCTAACATTATTTTTAATTTTTTGAGGTCTGCCATAGTATATTACAAAATGGCTATACTAATTCATATTCTTGCCAATAAGGCACAAAATTTCCCTCTTCTCCACATGCCTCTAGCCCCTGTTATCATTCACTTTTTGATGATAGCCATCCTAACTCAGATGACACGAGACCTTACTGTGGCTCAAATTTTCATTTCCCCAGTGAATGGTGCTGCTGGACACTTTTCATGCGTTTTTTTTTTTTTTTGGCTATTACAGCTCTTTCTCTGAGAAATGTCTGTTCATCTAGATTAACCAAACCTGACAGTGTTAGTGACATAACAACTATGAAATCATGTAAGCCTATGTCTCAAAGACAAATGGCTCATCCTGTCTTTCTTTGGTCACATATCTTATCATTTGCCCATTTTTAATTGAATTGTCCCATTTTTAGTTGAATTGTCTTGCCCATTTTTAATTGAATTGTCTGCTTGAGATTGAGTTGTTTGAGTTCTTTTCTTACACATTTTGAACATGAGATGTGTATTTTGCAAATATTGTCTCTAAATCTGTGGATTGTCTCTTCATTCTGCAACTTTTTCTCTTTGCTATGTAGAAATGTTTTAGTTCTATGACAGTTGGAAATTCCGGTTGCCTATTTTTGCTTCTGTGCCTGTGTTTCAGGAATCCTTGGTAAAATATCATCCAGATCATTGTACTGGGAGTTTTCCTTCATGTTTTCTTTTAGTAGCTTTCCATGTTCAGGTATGATATATAAATCTTGAATCCATTTTGAGCTGATTTTTGTATATGGTGAGAGATAAGGATCCAGTTCCACTCTTCTGCATGCGGAAGTCTAGCTTTTTTTTTTTTTTTTTTTTTTCTGGTATCATTTCTTAAAGAAGCCATGCTTTCACAACCTGTGTGCTAAGACACATCTCTCAAAATTCTGTTTGTATGAATAAATAAATGTGAAGGACTGCAAGTATGTAAGTAACTGTCATGCTGGATTGCATAAATATATGATGGAGAACATTATAGTAGGTCTAAGAGGAACGAAGACTGAGCTCCAATATCCACTGGGTGGAGGTGGGAGGTGAGGTCTTGGAATTCTAAGCTGACTGGAAATCTTGCTATTTTTTGCTTCCATGTCTTCACACATTTTATGATAAGATATGTGACCAAAGAAAGACAGGATGAGCCATTTGTCTTTGAGACATAGGCTTACATGATTTCATAGTTGTTATGTCACTAACACTGTCAGGTTTGGTTAATCTAGATCAGCAGTGCATTAAAACGATCCATTTTCTTGTAATGGAGGAATTTATAAATTTATTAATCCATTAGTTAAGTGAAGGATTTAAGTGTTACTTTGGAGATAAAGAATCGTATTTTAAATGAGAATGAGAAAGTGAGATTAATACATAGAGTCATCACCCAGAAAAAAACTTGGAGAAAAAGTAAGCAGAGGCATGGGATAATTATTAGTAAAAATTACAGATTTTTTTTACATTTCTGTTTAATTAGACAATTACTGATAGCAATAGGTTTAATGTAAGCATTATCAATATTTTAAAAAATTATTTATGTATTTACTTATTTGCAGGGTGTTCAGGGTCTCACTGTGTGGATTGGACTGGTAGTGATTTTCCTGTCTTCAGTCTCTCAAGTGCTGGGATTACAGGCATACACCACCACGCCCAGTCTCAATCCTTGTCCCAGCATGTCCCTGGGGGTGGGGTCAGCATGGCACGCTGGGGATTGAACCCTGGCCACTGTGCTCTGCCAAAGCAGGCACTTTAATCCACTGAGCTATCAGGCCAGTCCTTGACTTTTAAAAAAACTTATGTATTTGATACAGGGTCTTGCTACATAGCTGGACTCTTAGTGATCATCCTGTTTTTAGCCTCTCCAGCCTGGGAATTACAGGTGTGCACCACCATGCCTGGACTCCGTGACTGGCTCAGTGCATCTGGGGATGGGGCCAGCTTAGAATGGTATGCTAGTGTTGAGCCCCAGTCCCTGTGCTTGCCTAAGCACGTGCTTGGTCTGATAAGCTATCTTATTGGCCAAGCATTATCAACTCACAGACTGACTTGACATTTCTTTTTGGAGGTATTACTGCTGGAAAGCTTGATATCCATAGACTATGTGTATAATACCATATATATGTAGATAAGTTAAAACAATTTATTCAAAGAAGATATTGTAGGAAGAAATATGGGCCAAAAATAATGGATGTTGCAGTTGTGATTCTTATATAGAGATGGCCATGGAGCCAGTTGAATGGAAGCATAAAGTAACAGAAACAGTTCTATGGTAGGATAATATTAGAAGATAGAATTTATTTAAGATGTAAAAATATAGAATATCTTACCTTTATTTTATTCCTTTTAGCAGAGTATGCAGACTACTGAAGGAGAAATAAATAATAAAATTGCTAGAATTATGAAAGGCATTACACAGCAAGTTGGTGAGCAGCCTCTGGGCCAGGCAGGTACACTTAGTGACAGGGAGCCTGCAGGGTCCTGGGTCTCTTCCTGGCCTATCTGTAGAGAACAATGAACTTGAGGTCTTTATAGGCAAGTGGATACAACTAGAGGCTATGCACATAAGTGAAACAAATCAGGCCCACATGTGTAAATATTGTATTGTTTCCCTGCTGTAAGAACCTGAAAGAATAAATAAAAGCTGGAAGACACAATAGACAGAGAAAAACAAAAAGAAACTGAACCTATGGAATAAAAAATGGATATGAGAGAAAGGAGAAAAGATAGGAAAAAAGGAATGGTGAAAATAAAGCAAGTATACATACAGGATAGCCGTACTACTAATTTTCATCAGTTTTTTTTTTTTTAAAAGAACAATTAATGTTTAACATTTTCACTTTGACTAACTCTATCTGCTGATATCTGCAGTCTGAGCGACTACATCAAAGACAGCAACGTGCAGTACAAAAAAACCACGGTTGAATACCTCTCACCTTGTTCTTCTACATGTGCACAGTTTCTAATATCTTAACAGTTATGATTATGCTTTCTTTAAAATGAAGTAAAAAAATAAAAAGTGAAAAGGAGAAGAAAAAAATTAAGGTTTATTGAAAGCAGTCATTGGGGCCAGCCAGATAGCTCAGTGGATTAAAGTGCCTGCTTAGGTAGATGCTGGGAGTGGAGTTTGATTCCCTGGTGTGCCATGCCAGCCTCACCCCCGAGGTGCACTGCAATGGCAAATGAGACTGGGCACGCACCTGCAATCCCAGCACTTGGGAGGCTGAAAACAGAAGGATCACTATGAGTCCAATCTGTAAACCCTGTACCAAATACATTAAAAAAGAGAGAAGGCAAGAGTTAATATTCAACTATTTGTCCAATCTTGAATGGCTGTATCTGTTAATCTCAGCAACAGATTTGATGATAAAGTTATGTAACAATAACCATTGTTGATTTGCTATTCTTGTTTTGAAAATCTGTACACATACTTTGCTGCATCTTACTGTTTCTGTTTTTCCTTTGGCTTTTGTTTTTACTCTTTAAAATAAAATGACATCAATTTTTTAAAAAAGGGAAAAAATTCTATATCATTTATAAGGAACTTGGATTGATTCCAAACAAATACATATTTCCTAGAAAAAATTTAATAATATACTTTCTAAGACATCATTATCTATAATATCATGCATAGTTTGTAACTAGAACCAGTTATTGATGGGTAGGCTGGTCATAATAAATGCTGTATATGGTATTTTGATCAGAATTGAATTGAATTTGTATAAGTTTTGGGAATATGGCCATTTTCAAAATGTTGGTTCTTCCTATCCATGAGCAAGGAATTCTTTCAATTTTCTGAAGTCCTTCTCAATCTCTTTCCAGAGCATGTGATTTTCAATGTATGGATCTTTTACTTTGTTAGATTGGCACTTTGCATGCCTCCATCAGGTAATCTGAGCACCTCTTTGAAAAAAGCAATAGGCAATATAACAGCCATTATTAATTTCCTATCATCTTGTTTTCAAATTTTGTATAGTTTTTATTATTTTATTACTTCCTTTAAAATAAAAGTAAATGCTGTATATTAAGTGATACAGACTGCTATTTATTATATGAAAGATCACATTAAGGGATTGTGGAAATAGGCTGTGTGTGGAGAAGGCAAAGTAGTAAGGCCTTAGCCCAGCACCTGATGAAGGAAAAGCAGCATTGTGCACCCCTTGGTGAGGATGGCAGCAGGAGCCTGGACAGTACTAGGGTCATCAGCTGGCTGTGCTTTGTTCAAACTGCACTATTTCACATAAAAATGATTATTAAAATAAAGATTTTTAGTGCACTCTATTTTATAATTTATTATTTTGTTGCTGCTAAATAAAGAGCACCTTGGGGCGGCCAAATAGCTGAGTGGATTAAAGTGCCTGTGAGCAGGCGCAGGCTTCAATCCCTGAGCCTACCATGCTGGCCCTGCCCTAGAAGCACATTGAATCTAAGCAATTGAGACTGGGTGTGGTGGTGCAGGCCTGTAATCCCAGCTCTTGGAAGGTTGTAAGCAGATGGATCACTATGAGTCCAATCTAGTAGTGAGATCCTAAACACCCTGTAGAACCTCCCCTAAAAAACACAGGAAATAAAAAAAGTGAAGATTATCTTGTCCTGGTGACCAGGTTCATTTTTATAGACATTATTCTAGATTTATTATAGATTAATTCATAGATATTATTTTATTCACTTATTTACTGTATAAGATTTCTGCTGTTATAACACAGATCATTAACCTATAGAAAGAAAGACTTATTTATAGTTTTGGAGCTTCTCATCTAAGATCAAGAAGAATGATTGCTGCTAATTTTCTGGTGCTGATGGCAACAGCAGGGACCAAGTGACAGAGCAAACTCCTTACATAATGGCCAGGAAGCAACAACAAAGAGGAAGAGACAGGGGCCACACCGCCAGCTTCTAGGACCCACCCCAAATGAGCTAGGGTTGTCTCCTAAGGATCACCTCTGGAGAGGAGGAAGAATAAGATCTAAGTGGGAGGAAGCAGAAAGCTGGAGGAGCGAAAGCAGTCTCATTTGCTGTCCTGCGCGTCCAGGGTACTCCGCTCCAGGGACAGGAGGTAGTCCATGAGTACCATAGGACTTCCGTGTGGACTTCTTGGCAAAAATCCAAGACTTGTGTCTTCACATTCAGGTTGATTGTAAGAGGATTCAACTGTGTCTGTGTAAAAATGCTTTCAGCAATATGAAAATTTAACACACTTGGAATAATCCCCGGAGAAGCAGCAAGGAATCACTGTCTTCAGTAGATCTTAGTCAAGTAAAAAGAGAGTATTTAGGAACCACATACAGGTAAGGCCCAGTATACTACATTTACAGTAAAATCAGTTGCTTAGAAATCAAGTAGCACCTCATGAAGACAGTGTTATTTACATAAATTGTCTTCAAATATTATCTTACACTCACCTAAGCATATTTATTGCCTAGATTGTTTTCAGCTATTGTCTTCTTTCAATAATTCTCTCTTTCTCTCCCCTTATCTCCTAATTTCTCCTTGTGTTGCAGAGCAGAATAGTTAAGAGCTTTGTATGGAGTCAGATAAGCATGGATTCACATTTACCTGCGAACTATTTCTCCATATGTGCATTTTGGCAAATAGCTACTTTGAGCCTCAATTTTGGACCAGGAAGCTGGGGATGCTGACACATGCCTCACCAGCTTACTCCAAAATCAGTGTGGCATTGTGCTTAGGATGCTCAGCCCAGTATATGTCACATGGCTCTTAGGTGATATATGAGCTACCTCCTTAATTCTCCAAAGGAGACACAATAATTCTAATAGTTTATACTGTATATTTCTTGGGCTTTACATTTATTGTCTCATTTTCTTTTTTTAAATTTGAATATTCTTCATTGACAAAAGCTAATACAGTGTTAGAAAAATTCAGTATTATAACTGCAGAGCAGAAAGTTGGTCAGATGCAATTTAGGAATAGCTACTCCTCTCATAGCTGGATTTTATTTGGAAGCGAACAGAAAGGAAGGTCTTATGCTTAAGTGTAATAATGATTAAAGTTATTATAATTTAAAGTAGAACTTTTATGACTAAAGATGCTAAATTTAACTAGAATTTGTAAGCTACTCTGAAGACGTCTATGTCTCTTAGCTAATGATACTACTGTGTCACATTACTTAGGCTCAAGTTCTATCTCCAAAGCATCATCAGAGTAACACAGACTGATGAGACTTGCTAACATTGGCCATCTCTTCCTGGTGAGTTTCCATCATGATCTTTTGCAACAGCGCTGTTTGTTTTTCAAGTTTATTTTGGGTACCACTAAGTACATTATTGTGATTCTTCTCCAAGTCGTCCAAACTCTTTATGTACTGCTCTTATAGCTAAGTATCTTCGATCTCTGGTTTGGGACAACTCTACATTGTTGAAAAACCTTTTATTGTTGTCTCAGTATATTCATCAGTTTCTCTTGTTGTTCCTCCACTTCCTTCAGGTCTGTATCCCACACAGTAAGGAATCACTCAGAATACTCTTGGTTCAGATTCTGCCTTTGTTCTTGCTGTGTTTTCCAAACATGTTCAGTTTTCTGGCTACTGGACATGAAAGAAGCCTTCGTATAGGTTTCTAGTTTTTTTTTTTTTTTTTTTTTTTCTCTTGGCAAGGAGAGCCTTGTTAATGTCAGCTCCAAACTTTTCCAGTCTGTTCTGTACTTCACTGCCTATATCTTCAAGTATTTCTGCAGAAGACCTTTTCTCCCCAAGAATGTCAATTCCTGACATTCTTACAACATGCCTTGAAAGTCTCTGATGCCTCTGAGGAAACTCAGGGTTAACAGTGGAAGAGCCAGCTTGTTTTAGGTAGGCGTGACGCTGATTGGCTGGATGCCACACACACAGGGTCAAGACTATTGTCTCATTTTCTGTCTCCAACAGGTATCACTTGCTATGTATGTATGTATGTATGTATGTATGTATGTGTGTATGTATGTATGTATAGGGTCTTGCTATGCAGCTCAGACTGATAGTGATCTTCCTGTCTTCAGCCTCCCAGCGCTGGAATTACAGACATGCACTATCACGTCAGTCTCTGTGGCCAGCTCAGCCTGCCCAGGGAATGGGCTGATGCACATGTGGTGCTAGGATCGAACTCCAGCTTGGCTTGCTATTATCATCCTTGTATGCATGTAGATCAGAAAATTGAGGCTCTGGAATTTCACCGGATGGAAGAACTGAGACCAACATGAGGCATTTGTGCATGTGCTCCCTGCAGGGTTGTGGAATGATGAATGTAGGAAATAACAATGATGAGAGTTTTTACTTCTAATTTTTATGATTTCTTTTTTGTTATCTCATGTTCCTGTCTCTATAGTCATATGACTAAAACCTCCTCTTTGCCTCAAAAGATCCCCTGAGAACAGAAAGGAGACAGATTCCTTAGGTAGGTATGGCAGGGGGAAATAAGCAAGTGCTCTCTTTTTTAGTCATCTTGCCTTAAAGAATAGATTTTTTGCCTGTAATCCCAGCACTTGGGAGGCTGATGTAGGAGGATCATTGCGAGTCTGAAGCCAGCTTTGGGCTACAGAATGAACCCAATGCCATGAGACTCATCCAAAAAAGTTTAAAAAAAAGACTTCTTACTGTTACCCAAATAGTTTTGAAAATGGAAATGTATCATATGAAATATACCTGAAGTAAGCTATCTAGCCATCCTGAGATAAACAGATGGTCACAGGGATTTTACTCAGCTTAGAAAGTGAATCCAGGAGATCTTTGGCATCACATATACCCAGGAAAAAAACCTATAAAATGGAGTACTTTATTTGGCTTTATTTCTACTGTCAAGGAAAAGAAAAAAAAACACTATAAGCTCAAAAGGATTTTTCAAGTCTTATAGATTAACCACTGAAAAGAAAGACAATTTTATTAAAAGTTCTTCACTTTAACCATCTGTAAAGTGTAGATCTGAACTGTAGATTTCAAGAGGTTTTAGATTAGGTGACAGAATCATTCATCTTTACAAAATCAACCAGCCAGAGCATGAAACTCTAAATTCCTTGGAAGAAACTGTTACATTACATTTTGTTTAGTGGTTTCACACTAGGAACATGAGTAGAATTTATTCTATTGATCAGGAAGGACAAATACTATTTTCAAAGTACAAACAAGCATCATCTGTCTTTTATTTTCTCCTATGTCTGTGTTAGTATTTTTATGATTGTTTAAAAAGATGGAAGGGTTTTTTTATTTATAAGTTTTGAAAATGGGTTATTTTCCCAGCATTCCCCCATCGGTGACAGCAAATATAAACTTAGACAAAAAATCTATTATAGGTATTATGTAGATTAATGATGGTGAACTTTTTAGAGAACGAGCGCTCAAACTGTACCCCAACACCTCTTTATTTATACCAACATGCCAATACTACAAATAAACCCAAATTTTGAGATTTAAGTTTAGGAAAAACAACTGTTATCTGATGCTTGGCTTCTGGGTTGGCTCGGTTCAGGGGCTGGCACAGTGGGCACTGGGTGTCATAGGTTCCCCACCACTGACTCAGAGGCTCACATTGTGCTACCTATGGGCACTGTGAGCTTCTTTTATCTCCTGAATCCTTGGGACATGTTCAATAGTTTTTGTTAGCTTTCTTATCTTCAACCAAGCTCATCCTATACATTTTTCAATCCAAGTTAGGGATCAGCCACTCCTCCAAAAGACTTGCCCTTTCTTTCTTTGTTTCTTTGTTTATTTCTTTCTTTGACTTTTTCTTTGTTTGTTTCTTTGTTTCTTTCTTCTTTTCTAATGGGCAATCAACTTAGAAAAAAAGTAATTTAGATATTAGGGAAACAAAATGTATCTTATAAGATGTGTCATAGCTTTGTGACCACTTCTTGGTAATGCACTGCCTACATGGTCTGGCTGAATTTCTACATCAGCATGTCTCATTTGTCTTTAGCAAGGGAAGCCTAAGGGCCATGACTTTGCTTCAGATGAGGCAGCCTAAACACTGGTCGGACCTAGGGTGGCTACCAATGAATCAGGACAAGCTGTAATGTCATGACAATGCCATATGCATGCTGACATCCCACCCAGTGCCATCCCAATTGCCATTTGCCATGACAGTGACTAGAAAGAATGACAAAGGAAGCAAAAAGATGTAGTGTCTCCTTGAAGAGACAGAACTATTTTTTAGCCTTATTCCTTTGTTGCTCCTTTTACCCTATTTGTATAACCTTTCAACTGTCAGTGGATTTAGAAGTTGATTTACTTTATCTCCTTCTATTCTTGACTGAGAATGAAACTCTCCTTTGAGGTTCAACCAGTCTTGCTATTGATTCCACAATTTAGAGAGGGAAAAAGAAGCCACTTACACACCAGAAATTGATAAAATTGTAGCTCAAAATTATTTAAATTATTACACTTGATCATACTTCAGTACTAAAGCAGAGTAATTTAGACCAGTGTTTTACAATTAACTTTGGTTGTATACATTTATAAATAAAACATTTTCATGAGACAGTGCTCTATCATATTTATACTTCACTATGCTCCATTTATAAACATTATTATTTTAATTTATTTTATAAAAAGTTCTCGGGGCCTGGCAGGATGGCTCAGTGGTCTAAAGTGCCTGCAGGTGGCTGCAGGGACCCCGGTTTGATCCCTGGCACCACGTGCTGTGCCAGCCCTGTCCTCTGGGCAGGCTGAGCCAGCCATAAAAATAAATAAACAAACAAACAAATGTTCTGAAACAAAATAAATAAATAAATAAATAAATAAATAAATAAATAAATAAATACTTTTTTAAAAAAAAGTTCTCAAAAAGTGGTCATGAAATTTCCATGCTCTTTTTTTTTTTTTTATCACCCTCCTGTGTCACCCACCTGAGGGATACATCAAACAGACCAATCCTGTTTCCTGCTTGAGGTTGGCAGGCAGTTTGTTTTTGCTCATACTAAAAATTAAATCATGGTTTAGTGATAACTTGATATTTGCCTGATAAAATCATGAAGTAGGTGAGATTTAGAAGAAGGAAATATTTCTGTTCAGTGTTTGACTTGAAGCTCTATTCAAACCCCAGTCTTTCTGGTGATTTAGGTGTTTTGTGCAAGAGCTTACCTGCAAATAGTAAATAAAGATCCATTATCTGTTCATTTGTACTTAATTAGGACCAGCAAACATGTAAATAATGTCATTGCCAAGGCTAGTGCTTATGTTCAGTTGAAGTTGGTGAATTTTATAATCCAGGTAATCTGACAACACATTACTTTTGATTAAAATGAAATTTTGATTTTTGAGAATGCGGACTTTTCATTTACCATAGATGGAAGGCTCATGGAAAGCAGTGCTTGGAGCTTTAAACTGTTCTTCCTTCCACTAAAACATATAGTAGCTAGCTAACATGACTGCTTGTGTATATTCTATATGTAGTAGTGTAAAGTGAAAAAAATCTATTTCACCATACTAGATTTTGAAGCATGCCATGATGTCTAAGCTGGGAAATAGTATATTCTAAAAAAATAGCATTTTTATTATTCTGTTACTAACATAATAAATTAGGTTAACATAGGTTATATAGCTTATCTTTGTATAAAATTTAAAGCAGTGTAGAATCAATCATCTTAAAGATATGAAAAATAATATTGAATACTCTACGTGCTAACAAGCATCAGTTGCAGTGAGTTTTTTTCTGTTAAGTAGTGCAGGGTTAGAAACCATACAGAATCAGACACCAAACATCTTACGTTAGACTCTGAGGACCATATGTTTTCTATTACAAAACCTGAACTGTATTATTGTACTTTGAATGTAGCAATAGACCATACATAAATTAATGATGTTCACTGTCAGATTGATTGGCAGATATAAAAATTTGAATTTTATGTATTTTTCACTGTTGTGAAATCATTTTCCCTCAACCATTTAGAAATGTAAGAACTGTTCTTAGCCCATAGACCATGAAGCAGCAGGTGGTGGGCTGGGGCTGAGGAGTAGGTTATGGTTTTGTAATGTCTGGTGTAGTCTACAAAACACAGTGCACATTAGGTTTGATTGTTAACATAAATGAACCAAGAAAAATGGAAAGCTTAAGTCCTTTAGAGTCCAGGAGATGAGCTAAGCAGAGAACATTTGATGTTCAAGTTCAAATATCTAAAAGTTTTAGGAAGTAATACAGAATCTAATATTCTTCTAGCTTGAAACATAAGGTAATCTTTTCCTCATAAGTTCCTTGTTTAAAGCGGCCGCTACTCATATGTGTTAAGTAACTTATAAGATTAGAATCGTGCGTGAAAATCAATTCAAATGGTGAGTGAGTTACGTGTTCAGGGAAGAAATGATATTTTGTAGATCATTCTTTGGAGTTTACAGTAACAGTGGAAAATTTAAGACTTTAGTTTGTTGTTTTCTTTATCTTATTTGTCTGTCACAATGGCTTTGGAGTCAGGTGTGACTATTATCTCCCAAAATGACAAAACAGTCGTGTGTGCTAACAAATTGAAGCCAAGGAAGACCTCACTACTTCTCAGATTCCAAAGCCTGATCTTTCAGCCAGTCTATGCTGGGGAGAACTCACTTTTGCCTCCTTGCATACAATTTGTGGTCTTAGTTCAAACTCAATCTCCAGCTATAATTACTACCTTGAGGGTGTGATTGACTGTGCATTTGATCTAAAATGTTTATCTTTTTTCTCATTTGGCCTTAGCTGTGCTAAACAAGAAAATCTCAGATTCTAAAGTTTGGACAGAGATATTTTAATGATAGTGAATGAAAACACAGGCAGTTGCCTACAAGAGTCTTGAGGTAGCAAGAAGAAAGTAGAGATAGATAATAACATAAGGATAAGACATAAAAACTAGTACTCAAAAACACACTAGAACTTTTACACTATTACATGGGTATATATTATATATATTATGGGAGCAAAATGTTATTTTTACTAAAATAATCTGAATTAAATATATTTTTCTATAGGCAACACATTTATCTCCACGTGAAACATTAAACCAGTTATTTTAAGATTTTGGCTTTCAGAAGCCAGAGAAAATGAAATAAAACTGAAGGGTGGAGCAGTGTAGATTTAAATCTTTATTTTATCAAAATAAATAATGAATAATTACCATTTGTCATTAGCATCTTTTGATAAAGAACATCTTAAAATTGAGGAAATGCAACTTACAAAAAAAATCTTATTTTAAATGTACTACACTGTTATTTTCTCCCCCAACCCCATCCCTGTCAACAAATGATGAAAAAACTTAAATTTCACTTGACAGCCTTTGTTCTAATTGCTTTCTGGTACTGTGGACTCGGAGTGTCTCCCAGTCTTCCAGTCTGTCTGTCTACCTAGGTTTCTAGTCAAAGGAGGGAAACCCAAGAGCTCTGAAACATGTGGAGACACTGAACTGCAGCTCTGTGTGAACCAGCTTCCCAGCATCTGGGCAGAAGGCTGACTCTGCTGTAGATTAGCTCTGGAGCAAGAAGCAGGCAGCTACCCAAACGGAGTGATGGCTTGCTGGCAAGGTCCTTGTCAGAGCTGTCAATCATTTTTATTCTCAAATGATTGCCTTAAGATCTTCCAGCCTTTCTCTGGTTTTTGATCATATGTTCATTGAAATGATATACTCTTGAAATAATGTGTACCATAGAAGGTAGCTAAAGAATCTCATTGATGACATTTATCCTATTAACTCATCTATAAATTTGCCTAACAACCTTGAGATAATTGATGTGATCAGGATTTTTTTTTCAGTGTTCTGAATCATTTTTCTTAAGTTATACTAGTAATCATTTGGATTACTGCTGTTCCTACATATATGAGAAGATGGAGTTTTTGAAGTAGGCAGGTGGTCTAGGTTACTATTCACTGTGTACCCTAAGTCATGTGAAATATTTCCAAGGGTCCACCTTTCCTCACCACTTCTCTGTGGACTCCACACCTCTTGCAGAGCTTCAGATCTTATTCTTTTTTTTTTTTTTTTTTGTCTTTTTAAGACAGGGTCTCACTATGCAGTTGAGGCTGGTCCTGAGCTCACTTTTGTAGCCCAGGCTGGTCTCGAACTCGCATCAATCCTCCTGCCTTAGTCTCCCGAGTGCTGGGATTACAGGCGTGCGCCACCACGCCCGGCTTCAGATCTTATTCTTTTAGCCTTCCACTTGGGAAAAAGTGATTCTATAAAATAAAAGAATCCATTTGCTATTCATTACTAATGCTAGAAACAGGACATAGAACATCCAACAACTGTATGTCAGCAGTGACTCTTTTTTTTTTTTTTTTTTTTTTTTTTTTTTTTTTTTTTTTTTTTTTTTTTTTTTTTTTGTCTTTTTGAGACAGGGTCTTGCTATGCAGTTCAGGCTGGCCTTGAGCTCACTTTTGTAGCCCAAGCTGGTCTCGAACTCGCACCAGTCCTCCTGCCTCAGCCTCCTGAGTGCTGGGATTACAGGTGTGCGCCACCACGCCAGGTTAGCAGTGACTCTTATTATTCATTTTTTCTTTAAGGTTTGAATCCTTTGGAAAAATGATGGAGGGGTTCTTTGACTAATATTATCTGGCTTTCAACAATACCGCATGCTTGTGCTCTCTGAAGGTCATACATGGATTTCAGAAAAGTGTAGCTGCCTCTGTGAGGCAGCACTATTCTTCCCAATCCTAGGTGTGTTGACAGGTAAGCCCTGAGTGTGGCTAGGATGCTAAAATGTCCTTGTTCCAGCACTGGATCATTCTTGAGTCGACAAGCATCTCCTAGACTCTTCAAAGAGCTGCAGATATCTTCTCTCCGGAACTTAAACTTTAAGTTGGGATTTGGAGGCTGGGAAAGTTCTTGCGGCAGATATCACAATGCGACTGTCATCCTGAAAAAATCCTGTCTGAGACTTTCAGCAATTGTGCAACACCTAGCTCAGTGATTGGTAAACTGCCATTGTCACACTGTTGCCTCTGCTGTCAGTGATAAATTAGGAAGAAAGCCCTAGGAAGGAAGCCATAGAGGTGTTTGTCCATTAAGCTTTCAGACTAACTCTTAGTACGTAGTAGTATATCTGCACTTAAATCCAAATGGGATCAGCTGTGGATTACACTTCTTTCCCTTGCTAATTCAACCCTCAAAGCTGTTCTCCGGGGTGGAAATGATTAGGCCTAGACTTTCCCGTTGGCTATCTTTAGGGTAGCTGAGGTTGAAAAGTTGCCCAGAGGTTATGAATGGGAGAGGGTCTGACTCATTGTATAGCTACAAAGCCAGAGTCCTAGAAAGCTATGGTTGTGTGCTCTTCCCTTCTTCACCTCGGTTGGACAAGCATTAATTCAGTTATTTTCCACTTGCTTCTTTATGCACAATAAAAGAAATCTCAATCTCTTTGTATGGAATTAATGTGACTTAAGTAGAATATACAAATTTGGGAACATTTTGATCACTAAAATTCATACAATTTAAAAAAATAATCACTATGAACACTTAAATATTTAAGAGTCACTAGGAATGTTCAACCTGGGCTGAAGGTTGAAAAAAATACTGATCCAGGGCCAATTGTTTATCATTTCTATATCATGTTACCATAAAACAGAAATAACATTTGTTTAACTTATAGGAGTTATTGTAGAGATCAATGAGATATTAGAGGAAAGCAACACAAATGCTATATGGAATATAAAAACAAGTTGTACTTAAATGTATTAAGCAAGATTGTAAATATCTGAGAAAATAGGATATTTAATTTGCAAAATTTTACCAGTGTGAAAAATAGTTCTAAATATCATTGTGATTAACCTTTTACATGAAAATCAAGTTGTATTTAGAAGTATTAGTTTCATTGTGCAAACATCCCTGGCTATGTGCCTTGCCAGTTGGTTCTATGAAGCCAACATATCTCTACTCTATGTACATATGCAGTTTACTTTTGAGCAAAAGGAATTATTCTGTTTCTGGGGCATTTAGGGAAGAGCATCAATTGGCTTGGGTTTGGGATACTCCCCAGGACCCATGCAGCACACTTCTGAGGGGTCTGGGTAAGGGACAGACTCTTGGCTTGAGATCTACATCTCATCTGTCTTCCTTCTGCTTTGCTGTTCTTTACCTTCTCTGCTTCCAGGTGGCCATGAAGTGAGCAGCTTTGCTTTACCCAGGGCCTGGAGCCAACCCACAAGAGACAGAAACAAGAGTTCATTAATCTTCTCTTCCCTTAGACTGAGGGTGTTGGATGTTGTGTCTCAGTGACCAGAAAATTGATGAGAACATCCATTACCTCATGCTTAGCATCGAGAACCATTCACAATACCAAACTAACACCGGGATAAGCATTAAGGACCTAGTTTAGAGTTCTTAATCCATGTTTATGTTATCCTGAGTTTTGGATTTTATGTCTGGAGAGAATAGGGACAATAATTACCATAATATTTACTTTATTAACTGCTTGAGAAGAATAATTCAGCAAGGCCTGAAATGCTGCACAGGTACTTTCTGGAATATGTAATTATTTCTAACAGTAGAAGCTTACCTGGCATTTCTTTTATGTGAATTATCTATGCAGCAATAATAGCCATGATTCTTGTTGTGTTTTCATGAGTCCTATGAGGCTCCTTGAGAAGCCCATGGATGTGAGATCGTGTGTAGCCACAGACATGTGACATACTGTCCATGCAGCCTCTGTTTTATGAATATTTTAAGATGCACTAAAAAAGAAATGGCATATACACATGCTGTGATCAGAGGCAAACGGTATCAGAAAGTGTGAGCTCTCAATTTTTTTAGGAATATATTTGTCTTACAATATGAGGGATCAGAAAAAAGTGAAACCAGAAATGATTATGTATGATGAAAGCCGTATTCCTTGCATTAAAATAATTATGTGACATAGGTTACGAGAAGGGTCTTAAGTTTAGGTGGTAGGAATGCCATTGATGTGATTTCTTAGGTGGAACAGGGCTCTGGATGGCTGATCCTGATGGAATGTAAACCGAAAGAGCTTTTCTTCTCCACCAGGTGATGGCCCCACGTTAGTCACCACTTCTGGAAAACATGGAAGGAAAATGTATGCTGCGCTATAACTTCTTAGCATGATGTTTGAAGTTGTTGATTACACTTAGTATTTGAAAAAATATGTGAAGTCACTTAATTTGCTTACTCTCGACCTTATTCTCTGCATCAACCACACCTAAACGACTGGCATGTTCTCAAGAAACATTTCTGGATTACTTGCTCAGTGTCTGGATGAAAATCTGAACCTCTAGAATGCAATACCAACCTCCTCTATGGCAGATTTAGTATTTTCCCCATCAAAATGTCTACTTGTGTGTAAAGTTTCTCTATATATTGTAATACTTTTGAGAAATTTTTATAGTTACAGCTATGCAATTTTAGGCTACAGATTTATCATTTGTAAAAACATAATAAATCTTGTGGTTGAATTTATAAATATGAATACATTTGTTTAAACATAATTTAAGCAACTTTTTTTACATAAACATACATTACTGATGAAATGTTAATTCAGCACATTTATCGTATTATTCATCTGGAAAGACCCTTCTTTAAGCAAAGTCTAACTGAAACTGGTTTGTGTTATCACTTAAGGTATTTTGAAGCATTGGTTTTAACTGTTATACATTTAATATTTTTAAATACTTCAGGGGTTGCAGATATAGCTTAGTGTGTGAGGACCTAGTTCAATCACCAGCACTATAAAAATACAAGTAAGTATATAGAATAAATAAATCCTTCAGCTGCAAATATTTGACCTTAAAATAATTTATTGAATGTATTTCAGGGGCCGGCAAGATAACTCAGTAGACTGAATGCCTTCTTAGGCTAGCTCAGGGACCCAGGTTCAATTTTTGGCACCACAGGTTGCACCATCTCCAGCCCCAGGCAGGCCGAGCCAGTCACTGAGTCTGAGAATGGTGGTGCATGCCTGTAATCCCAATGCTGGGGAGGCTGAAACCCCAGGCGGATCACTACGAGTCCAAGCTGTGCAGTGAGACTCTGTACCAAATACATTTAGAAATATATTGGATAGTTTGTTGATTTCTAGTGAAAAAAGGAACTACGGAGTAGACCATTTGAGCAGAAGCTATCAAGCAATGGACACTGAAGGGAGATCGTGTCTCGCAGGCAGAGAGGGCATAGCAGGTTGTGATTTTCTTAGTTCCTCTCAGATTCTCTAGCAGTCTCGTTCTGATTTCACATGTTCCTTCCCTGCCATTTGGAACTTACTGAGCATGACAGACCTTCCTGAAGTGAACAATACCCAAAGGATATCCAAACATTTCTTTTACGCCATATAACTATCAGCTTAAATCTGAACTGGTTTTTTTTTTTTTTTTTTTGCATGGGCGTGTTATTCAGCAAATAATATAGTGGTCACATTTTTTTCCTGTGGTCTATTTTCCAGTTGATAATAGAAGATGGTTTTTAATAGCATAGATAATTCTTAGTTTAGTGTTATAATTCTTAGTTTTATCTCACCGTCGTGATACAATGGCACAGAACATTTGGGGGTGTAATCAGAAACCCAACAGTATATGAAATGACTGCACAGAGGAAGAAACATGAGTTTCCTACCTAAGTTCTCCTGAGTGAAAGTTGTGAAATATTACAGTCATGATGCTAATTGCAATGGCTGTAGATGGTGGGAAGAATATTGACAGAATTAGAAAATCTAAACACGTCTAATGTAAATCTGTGTGCAGGTACTTTTACAGAAGACAAAGAAGCACATGCACACACACAAAAGGTGGTGGATAAGCTCACTCAGAGACCTGAGGCAGAAGGACTTTAAGCTTAAGACCTGCCTAAGCTATGTGGCATAGCAAGACCCTCTTAAGCAAACAAACACACTCACACAAGGAAACTTTCTTAGTGTTTACAATTTAAAGAATTTGTTGTAAAACTAAGTGAACTGAAACTTAACCAAAAATCTAATACTTTTAACACTTCTTATAAGGAAAGGAAAGAAGTAGACAATTTCAAAATTAGGATAATGGGGTTAAACATTCCCAGTGCCGTTCGGTGGCTAGTCTGAAGGGGAGCCTTTTCTCTTCTTTCAAATGGAGCTTCATAGAAAAGTAAATTTCTTCTTACTGACTTGACTTTGGCAAAGTTCTTACTCAATTAACTTCTTTTTAAGTAGAAGATGGCCATTTTGCTCTTCTCTTTGGAGAACTTGGAATGTGGACAACATACATGGTAACAGATGATAAACTTATGTCAGCTGACCTTGTTAATACACGAACTCACAACTGGTGAGGAAATGGTATCGTTTGTTTTCTTTTAAAGCCTTGCAATGTTTAAGACTTCAAGAAGCACCACAGTTTATAGAAATTCATTTCAAAGAAATATGTAGTGAGTCAGGAAGGAAATGAAAGAATTAATGGCATTGGGAATCAATGGCATCAAGGAAGCCACTTTGTCTGGCTGAGCTGCCACAGCCATGTGGTGTCCCGGTCTTATTCTGATGACCTTAAATTTGTTGTTCCAAGTCTAGGAAATAGGCTTTTGAATTTCAGCATTTTTCACATTCCAAGTCATGCACCCACTCCCCAGGCCCCAGGACTACCATTTTGGATTTGTAGGTAAAGTATATGCTGAGTATGTGCTGAGGTGGTCATTTCATTGGCCATTAGTCTTTCTGCTATTTATTGGACAAATTTTGCTTGTTTTCTTTACCTCTCTATTTGTTAAGAAATCTTGTTCACTTGGAATCAATTTTAACTTTCATTCCTACAGTTTCTTTTCAATACTGAATTCACAATGACCCTTCAAAGTTCATAAAGATCACATCATTTCTGTACTTAAAAGCTCCCTGTGTTTTCCTCTTGAGGGTCTATGAGGCTGTATGATTAACATTTTAACTAGGCCATGTTCATGGAGCATAATGAATACATTCTTCATGCATACTACATTTAAGCCCTTTTGCTTTCTCTTACTCCTTCCCTCTTTTCTCCCTAGTTCCTAAATCTCCACCCTGTTTCCACAAAGCCTACCTCCCTAGTATTATTGATAGAACTTTGATATCAATATTTGAAGTTAGCTTAGACATCCTTTACTGATTATTACATGATCAATTCAGAAATAATTAAAAGAATGTACATTGTGTATTTCCAGTGTATCTGGTTCTACATGCGATTAATAGACTAAG
Organism: Myocastor coypus; assembly: GCA_004027025.1. Lineage (NCBI taxonomy): Eukaryota > Metazoa > Chordata > Mammalia > Rodentia > Myocastoridae > Myocastor > Myocastor coypus. The sequence continues at coordinate 132,976 of PVJA010000249.1, forward strand.
AGTCTTAATTCATTGCTTAAATTTACAATCTCTACTAAGAATCTATGGGTTTTCAGAGAGAAATATGTGGACATTCTGTTAAAGTATTATGAATTTGTGATTTTTACCTGTTATTTTGTTAGGATTTTGCTGTACAGAGTTTGAATATGCTTACATACATTTAGACTTTAGGTTGTTATTTTTCCCAAGACCATTATTTATTCTACCATTGAGTTACAGCATGTTCTTTCTTTATTAATCTCTCTCGCCTTTTATTAATCTCAATTTTGGCAAATAATTTGTCTGGTCTTATTTCTTTCTGTGTCATTATGTTTTATACCTGGTTTTGGTAAATCTAGTGGTAGTGTAGGTAATCCAGTGAATTTCCACTTCAAAAGCTTTAAATGATTTTCATCCTGTAAATGTGAATACCTTTGATTGCACTTCTATGATCTTATACAACATTATTTTCTGGCCATTCATTTATTTTCATCTGTGTCTGTGACTTGGTCTGTTCTATTTCCTGCCTGTGATCTAGATGTTTAGGTAGGCTTTTCTGTATCTGCAGATTCATTTAGTAGAATGATGTCTAAACTTAATATAGCAGTTCTTCTCCTGACTCTTATATGTCCTTTACACAGTCCAACATTTTAATAATATGGATCTTAAAGTCATCTTCAGATTGCTGTACTATCTGGGCTATGAAATTTCTTGGTTCTTCAGTATATTGGCTCACTCATTCATTACCTAAAATTTCTAACTGTATATATTCTTAAGTAAAAATTGTCAGCCTGTGAGATTGCTATGCTTGACTTGAATTGTAGAAGCAGTACCCACCCCCCAAAAAAAACTAAGTTTATTTCTGATGTATCCTTACAGGTGTGGTCATGCAATGGCTTTTATACTTTATCTTTTTTTATTTTATGTATTTAGTACAGGGTCTGCAGGGTCTCACTATGTAGATCAGACTTGTGATTCTCTTGTTTTCAATCACCCAAGTGCTGAGATTATAGGCACAGGCCACACACCCAGTTTCAATCTTCCTGTCAGTGCATGCTGGTGGTGGGGCAGGCATGGCACTCTTGGGATCCAACCCCAGCCACTGCATATGCCTTAACAGGCATTTTAGTCCTCTGAGCTATCAGGTTGGGCCTTTTGCATTATTCTCAACCCAAGGTCTTTTTGCTTCATGTACCTGTGTCAATGTGGACTGTCTATTTTTCTTTCTTTTTTTTTTAAAAAGGGTAGTGGTTATGTGGCTGTTCTGAATCTGTACATTATTGGTTTTTTCTAGCTTTTAACTCTAATCCCTTCTCATGGAAGAGACAGACCTTTCTGTCTGCTCTTATCAGATTTGTCGGTAAACTCTGGCTTCTTTTTTGTGTCTTCCTACCTTGTTTCAGACATTTCATGTTGGTTCATACCCTTATCTACTCATGGAAACCTCAGTTTCTGTTGATATATGTGTCCATATGTGTGTATTCAACACAATAGTGGAAAACATAGATATCTACCTTCCTGCATATCTACCTTGATAATTACTAGAGATTTACTTTGACACACTCCAAAACTTTTTGGTTGTTTATGGCACTTCTGTCGCTCAGTAACACATCTTAGTTTCCTTATTTTGTTTCTGATAAATACAATTTTATTTTCAGTATTTATGTTTAAGTACTTTTATGTCTAATTATTTTTCTAGCTATACAAATAGAAATACACACACACATATATATCATAGTTTTTATTTTGAAGTTCTATTTTGAGGAGCTATTGATGCCTATTAATGTGGCTGATTTTTTAAAATCAAACTTATAGCTACATGAATGCTGGCAAGTTGTGCACATTTTGCATGAGACATGAAGAGCATAAACACACAAATTGGGGTGAGTGAAGTTTTCAGTTAATTTAATTCCAGCTATAAATTCTTGGTAATAATCACAAGTTCAAGTATGTGAGAATGCATGGTGCCAATGTCTGTTGAGCTTCCCTTAACCAATAAAATAATAATGGTGACATAAAAGCCAGACAGATCAAAAAGGTTCAGTTCTTATGCTCACCATGTGCACTAATGGTCTTCATCTAATAGCCCAGGTATATCTACCTCTGGGAATGTTGAAAAACTGGATTTTCCTGGGCTGCACAACACCAAGACATAGCTGTGTGAGTAAGATCACACACTCATTCGAGCAGATGTAAGAATTTATGAACAGGTGTTTTGCATAATTTCTCACTCTTTGGTTTATCATTGTCCTGGGGAAACTCATTTTTTCACAGATCACATTTTAACTGATTTAGTCAGTCTTCTTAATTTTGATAAGGAGCATGATCTAAAGCTATTAGTTAACACAGACTTTTTAAAAATTAAGGTGGAGCTCATGATCTGGTAAGGTCACACAATTGTGTACATTTCTTTCTACACAGGGTGACAATGATGATGTTAGTAGTGTTCCAAAAATACTATGACTTTTATTTCAGTTTAAAAACAAAGAAAAACCTAAAGAGAAAAATCTAGAGAGAAAGGTTGGTATTAGACCCAGGATTCTGCAATGGTCACACCATGCTAAAATTACAATGGTCAATGTGGGGAATTATTCTCTCCCACCCCTCTCTCTCTCCATCCATTCATACATTCACCTTTGCCTCTTGAGTGGCTGCCGACTATTTTTAATCACCCCCATACCCAGTTTGGGACATTACATTTTAGTGGAATCATAGGTTGTAGGTTATTCGTAGATTACCAAGATGTTGCAAAGATCTGAAGAGCTATGTGAAAACTGTGTGAAGGGACTGGAGAAACAGAGTTGCTCATAATAGAGATGGGAAAATTTGTATTCATCAATTCCTGCAACCATTTCAGAAGTAAGAATCTATCTTCCCTATCTATGTCTGTGTGAATGTCATGCCAAAGTCATGTCACATGGATCTAGACACACACAAATTGTCATGGGCTTGCAGTGCTGGATAGTAGAGATGTGGACCATTTTATGTTTGTGATCAACCAAATACCATTGCCAGTGGCAGACTCAAGTTTTGTTTACATAAAAGGATGGGAAAACTACCATCTTATACTAGAGAAGACCCTTCTCGTTTGTTTCTGTTCAAATCCAAATGGGAATAGTGCTTAATTTATTTATTTACCAAGGAATAAATTACAGCTTTTCACACTGAGAATAAACTGTTTCCATCTGTCTCCTTTCAAAACTGCGTTATATCATGCATGGGGCTCTTGTGAGCCACAGATAGAGTCGCATTTCTTTCTCCTAAGTGAAACAAGCTTGTAGAAAGTTAACCATGTGAAAGTTAAATATTTGTTATGGGTTTGACAAATGGAAAATATGAACATAAAATTAGTTTTTCTTTTCCTTGAAAATATGATCTATGTGTAAAATAGTAGGATGGCAATACAAAAATGATTTCAGTGCATGATAAATTCATAGCTCTCTACATCAATTTGGGGGAAGAGAGACAAAAAAAGTTGGATTTCTGGCTTGTTATCAAATTTAAATCATTACCAGACAAGATCATACTAAAGCCCAAATACTGTGGCTTGGAACTATCTGAATCTTTTCCAAATTACCCTTGGACAACATCAGACAGGTTTAAATTCATTGAGCTTTGGTAAGAAATTACTTTTTCCCTGTACTGTTTCCATCTGTTCTAAGCTGCAATGAACGTGCACCAGTTGTGTCTGCAGCCCCTGGAAAGGTGTCTCACAGGTGCATGGGGGCCACTTGCTGGGAGAAGGGCCATTGAAATGTCTCTCCTGTTCTAGACTTGTTTAACCCCTTTTCTCAGAGCACTGAAGAGAGAATCAGGGTGGAAAGGGAAGAATGCTTTATTCTTTAAAGCTGAAGAAAATGTTGCCTGTATTTTTGCCCTAGGAGGATTTAGACTTGCAGAGGTGACTTTATGTTAAAGTATATTCAGTGCAAGTTCAGTGTCTAAACATCAAAGGCCACATCTTGCTTTATGTTCTCTTGGGGCCATTGTTTCAGTTAGGAAAGTCTACACCAGTTTTAGGGAAAGTGTTGCAGAGAGGGTTTGGCACAGGTGATAGGATGGAAAATCTGAGCTATGCCGGATCCTTTCAGAAATCATTTCTCTTAATACAGCATGTTCACTGTCTCATACTTAAGATTCGTATTGTCCTCTCTCTCTTCTGACTAATATTCTAGGACGGAGTCACATAGTTGTTACATCTTATAAGTACACAATGGATGACGGTACATTCTTTGTGAATGACCACAGTAGAATATAACTGATATATTGGGAACTTTAAAAGACAGGATTACATAAGGGCCTGAGTTCGATTCCCAGTAACATAAACAAACAAACAGGTAAATAATAGAATTAGCCTTCAAAATGTTCATTTTGTATGCAAACAACTACAATACAGAAAAAAGGCAATATTTACAAAGGTATTTTTCTATGAATAGATATATAAATATACATTTTAACTAAATATTTGTCTATTTTGTACAAAAATTTAAATTTCCAAGAAGTCTTGAGATATATCCCGAAGAAAAACAAGACAGTTGCTCCCCTAGCTCTGAGATCTCTTTTACTTTGCAGCGTTTCTCTCAGTGGCATCTTCTCTCCATTTCATGTCTGCTTCTCTTCTCCCTCTCGCTGCGGTGAACATTGCTTGATGGAACACAGAACTGCTTCCTCGCTTTCCTTCTAGATGAAGGAAACACATGGATGAAAGGTGAACTAGGTAACAGGCGGCTGCAGGCAGTGTGTTCTGCAGCAATTTCTAGGGAAACGTTTTGAAGAGAGGGCTGAACACAGACAGCTCTTGTCCTCGTCCTTTCTTTCAATTTGATGCCTAAACTTAGGTTTAGACCATCTGGGTCAAGAGTCTGAGGTATCCTCCAAGACTTCCGGAGTAGGGGTTGGAGGAGCCCGGGATTGCCTGTGTTGTCCCAGGTGCTCCAGTGGGTAGCAGTTCACATGGCATTTTCTGTGAAGGATTCTTTAAGGAGGTATGTAATACTTGACTGAAAGGGATAGGTCTCCAAGGACTTTTGAAGGCAGGGCCACCACATGGGTAACCTTTCCTCTAGAATATATGTGAAGAACAGATTTTTGTTGTTGTTATAACTAATACAAATTAGGTTTCACTAACAATTATGATTGAATCTGAATACCATCTTAGGCATGCTGTATCTGAAAAACATTTCAGTCAAGTTGGGAAATTATATATATATATATACCAATTATCAGGTTATTTGACAATAAGTATAAATGTTAAATCAAATTATTTATTTATTAGTGGAGGCTATTGGATTTTTCTTTCCTTAGGAAATGTACACAAAGTCACAAAGTGGGAGTTCAATAACAAATGATATAAACATAGAAAGTAAAGGAGGTTGTTGATAGATAACAGATGAGTAGACTGAGACAGAGTGAAAATGGGATTATAATGAAACATGAAATAGGTGATACATGGAAAAATGCAATGCTAATGCCAGACATGTTACTGATTATAATAGGAACATTTCTAACAGGGCTGGTGCAATAGCTCAGCAGACTAAGCACCTGTGTAGGCAAACACAGGGAGTGGGTTCAGTCCCTGGCACCACATGTCACACCAACCCTTACCCCCGAGGAATGCTAACCCAGCCACGGAGACCCAGTGTGGTGGTGCACACCTGTAATCCCAGCACTTGGAAGGTTGGAAACAGGAGAATCACTAGGAGTTTGAGCTGCATATTGAGACCCTATACCAGATACATTTAAAAAAAAAGAAAGAAGGAAAAAGAAAACTTGTAGTAGTGGTATTTGCAGTGACATCATGGTATAACTGGTTTATTTCTCAAAAGAGTTATTAATGTATGTGGCTGCCTGCTCACTGTGTAAGTTAAAATTACTGGATTATAGATACTGGTTAATTTTGTATTCTTTTATTTTATATTTGCTCCAAATAAACTTATATTACGTTTACAGTAAGGAAAACTTAGTAATGTTGCAGTAAATCATAATCCTCTTTAGCACAATTTCAAACTTGTTTCGATAATGAAGAATTTAAATTATTTCCTTAGAGTTTTCAAAGAGATTTAATTTTAGATGATTGTAATTGCCTGACAATTCCCTTCAATAATCCAGGACTTTATTTTAAAATTTTTACTATTGAGAAATTCCTCTATATTTAAGCTAAATTATGTGGTTTAAAGCAATTTGTCTTGACTATCTCTTAATATAGATCAGTTTTATGTCTTATACAATTATCATTTTAAAAGGAAATTCAATTTCAGTGTTAAAAATCACATCTTACTGTTATAGAGCATTATATATTACAGTATAATGTAATGTGCATTTTGTCTAATTTTCACCAGAATTTCTGACAGGGGTGTTCTTATTTTAACTGAATATTTCTCCTGGAAATTGTGCAATGGAAGATGGAAACCAGTTCTTATACCTTCACACCTATGCATATGAATCTAGATTTGGTGACATATAAAACCACCTAAGTTATACAATATTAAGGGCTCTCCTTGTGAAAAATAATACATTAAAATAAAATTAGTTTCAGAAGTAAAATATTATTAAAACAAGAAAAAACTCATATAAAATTTTTGAAAGTTGAAAATTATCAAAGACTTCATTATCCCTATAAAACTGTAATATTTTAATCAGTATTTTAGGTATCTCTACAGTATTTTATCCTGATCTTTTAAAATAGAAAACGCTCTGTAAACTTTGACTCTCATGATGATTTTGTAATTTCGTTAGCTGGAAAGACAACTGAATTTATCTTATGGTTAAGGAAAATTTCTGTTTATAATTGATGGCTCTGAAAATTTTTTAGTCTGTCATTTCAATAAAGTAATGTTAAGGAAAATTTTGATTTATGATCAGTTTTGCAGAAGCTATTCATACTTGGGTTTCATGATTCCCTGACATTTTAAGATTACTTATTTAATAAGTAATCATTAATACCTTTTGAACTATATAGTTTTCTATTTACTGTGACCTTACTATGAAAGTTTATAATGACTTTTTGGAGTTAATTTGCTTATGTTAGCATTTTTTGTCAAATCATCAAAATATCTTTACCACATATTTATAAGATTTATTCTGGGGCCAGTGTAGTGCAGTATGATGACTGCAAAAGATATATTCCTTTTCATTTCTTGTATTTTCAGATAGCTTACACATCATTACTTCTTTTCAAAATGTGTTTATTTTAATAAATTATTCTTACTAACTATTTTTTGTCATAATTCACTTCTCAATATCAGAATAATTTCTTTTGTTTTCATTTCTTATTTTATCATTTTGCTTTGTGTTCTCCTAAACTTTTAATCAGAGTTTTCTCAGTTATTTCCATAATTTTTTTTGGGTGCACTTGTTTGGGTATCTCCATAATTTTATTTGTTTATTTATTTACTTATTTATTTATTCGTTTACTTTGTACAGGGACAAAGTAAATGTGTGCAGCTCTGGCTTGTAGTGATCTTCCTGTTTTCAGCCTCCTCAGCCCTGGGATTACAGTCGTGCACCCACACACCTGGTCTTGGTGTTGGGTTTAGTGTGCTGAGGATGGGGTTTGTGGTGGGGGTGCAGCATGTGGTGTTAGGGATCGAACCATAGTGACTGAGCTTGTCTAAGCAAGCCCTCAGTCTGCCAAGCTATCTTGCCAGCCCTGTTTCTATAATTTTGAAGACCAACCCAAAGCTGCCATGTCCTTAACAAGACTCTCGACCTATGCAGTTGTATAACCAAACAGTTGTACTGTTTGGGAAGCTTGACTATGAATGTTTGAGGAATGCCCTTGCTGACACTGGTTTGCTCACATTGTCTTGCTGTATCTGCCATGGATTTTGAATGCTTGTTCATCTGGAGCCCTCAGAGCTTATCCAATCATGGATTGCCACCCACATGCAGCCCACCATGCTGGCACCCAGAAAGTGGTGACTTCATTAACAAACATTCTCTTTGAAGCAAGACTGCTGAGCTGGTGTTCTGCAAACACTATGGCTGAAAGCTTTCTAATAATGTAATGAGTTTGTAGTTTATATGCGGCAGTACTGAGTGTTTTTTATTTTTCTTGTGAGTGGGAGCTTAGGTTTTGTCTGAAAACTGAAGAGGAAGCAAGTCTTCCACTTAGTATACATGTCTGGTGATAGAAAAGTTGCTCAAATGCTACTTTCAAGCATATCTTCTCTCTTCCCTTTCTCCCTCTGTTATCCCTCCTCCTTCCCTTCTTTCCTTCTCCACTGCCCAATTCTTTCAGTTCATGTCCTTCCAAGACATATGCATATCATAGCATTAACCTGGCTCTGAAACTGTTGACAGAAGAATCTGTAAGGCGGTCCCATGAGTAACAAAACCAAACTATATACAGAAATCTCTTCAAGTTCTGAATATGTATTTCAGCAAGTCTAAGCTAAAAGCAAAATGGTCAAGCAATAGCTATGATTCATCCAGATGGCTGACACTGACAAGAGTTCTGCAAACCATAATACATGGTTTCAGGGTAAATCCTGAGGAGACCTGACTGACCTTGTTAGATATAAAAGTTACTTTTTTTGTAACATAGGTCTTGCTTTATCTTGTTCTTAACCATCCAGCAGAAAAGTCTAAACATGATGTATAAAAAGGAAATCCATATTAATATACTGAGTTGTAAAAGGCTCAAGTCAACAGCTTCTGATAATGCCAGATGAGCTGATAATCCACTACTGTTACAGATTATTGGACTATATAGAGAGTTACTTTCTCTTTGTGCAATGAAAAGAAAGATCTGTACTAATGGTTTGTAGAGAAGAAATCACTTCTGCATCTGTGCTCTTAACAATTATGATGAAGAAGCCAGGCGTGGTGGCACACGCCTGTAATCCCAGCAATCGGGAGGCTGAGGCAGGAGGATCGGTGCGAGTTCAAGACCAGCCTGAGCTACAAAAGTGAGCTCAAGGCCAGCCTGAACTGCATAATGAGACCCTGTCTCAAAAATACTAAAAAAACCCCCCAATTATGATGAAGAAAATATTATGCAATGTATTATTATAAAAACCATAAAAAAGAAAAAAACAACCTTGAAAAAAATTCTACTTTATACTCTTTAAAAAATGAAAATAAATAAATATATAAAGACTTAAAAAATAAAATAAAAGCTTCTCCAAATACATTTCCATTAAGTAGATCTCATAAAGGTCCTTGACCACTTAATTAACTCAAAACGAGGAGACAGAAATGGACAAGACTCATAAAGATGTGGAGAAAAGGGAATCGTTGTGCACTGTCAGTGGAAATGTAGGATAGCATAGCCATTATGAAAAATAGTATAAATATTTCTTAAAAATTAAAAATAATAATACTGTTCAATCTAGCAATTCTAGTACCAGGTTTATAAGCAAGAGAAGCAAAACCAGAGTATTGAAGGGACATCTGCATCCCTGTGCTCATTGGAGCCTTATTCAAACAGCCAAGAATTGAAAACAGCCTAAGTGTCCAGTGAGTGAAAGGAAATAAAGCAAATGTGGTATATTTACACAATGGAATACTTTTTGACCATAAAAACAGCGAGATCCTGTCATTTGCAGCAACATGGATGAAACTGGAAAACAGTATGTTATGGAAACAAAGTGAAGCATACACAGACAAGTACCACATGACCTCAGCCACAAGTTAGAAAGGTTCATTTTGTGGCAGTTCAAAACATAATGGTGGTTAGCAAAGGCTGGAGATGGCAGTGGGAAAGGAGGACTTGGGAAAGGTTGCTCAATGGGAATTCTAAGCGAAGAACAAGAGGTCCTTATGTGCTACTACTCACTATGGCAACAGTTGATAATTGTGTACCATATATTTTGCAAAACTAGAGGAATGCATTGTGATTTTTTTTTGTTGTTATGAAGAGATGGTAAATGCTTGAAGAGACACATATGATTAGTCTGATTTAAACATTATGCAATATGTACTTGTGCTCAAATATCACAGGTAACCCAACAATATATACATTGTAATGTTTCTACATATTACCTAAAACTTATTTAAATTGAGAAGCAGGAGACTGACTTATTAAGCAAATTCAGTGAAAATATGTTACTTGAGAATATTGAAGTAACCAGGACCTTTGGGATCCTGGAAGAACCCGGCCAAAGTGAGAACAGCTAAAATTTTTACAGCTGTGTAACCAGCCTGATTAACATATATCACTGAGATTTTAAAGATGTATAAAATTGATAGATCTAAAGATATAGCTAAAGTTGACATACTTGACTGTCCATTTCAAAATAAAAGTGTTAAATCAGAATTTTGATGAAGGTTGTTTTCAAATCTGAATTTCATCTGTAATTTGTCAGCAGGTTAGTTATTCTACATGGTCTTATTTGTGTATCTAGGTCTGTTTTGCATTTTCATGTTCTGTACAATGCCTATGTTTTATTATGTAACTGGATGGTCTGATTGTTCCTAATATTCTTGAATAATTAATGACAGTTTACATGGCTCTTAACAGGTCTCCTACAAATTATAGTAACTTTTCATGTTATGAAATATGTTCGAATGATATCCTATAATTATTTGTTTTTCTTCTAGTTTCTTTTTTGTTCTTCTGATATTGGATCATTTTACAGTGAACAAGTAAAATTTTGGGGGGTCCTGCCTGTATACTAATTTCTGCTGCAAAGTCTATAATATGGACATTGCCATATTATTGTATTAGTGAGCACTAAGTTGAGTCCATTGCTTGTAGAAAGTACATGCATGCCTATACTCTGGTCCTGTTTTCCTTTGTCCCAAATTATTTGGTGAACTTTATCAGCCAAGTTGCAAAATAATTTATGTTTTGTGCTTGATATAATGTTCTCTAGTTAGGGTTCCTTAAAATGTTTTCTCAGTGAAGCATATAATAAAATAGAGACATACTTTCTAGATCAATTATTTTCATCTCAATATTTATTGCAAGTTGTGCTTGACAAGAGTACCAGTATGTTAAAAGTTCTACTCAACAGGCTGGTACCATGACCCCAAATTTTGCACATATTTTATGCTGGGATAAAACATGGTTTTCCCGGGGATAGTTTATAATACTTGATGATGATATATGATAAAGACTGGGTGTTTATATTATCTGTGTCAGGGTTCCCTGAGGTCTATAATTAACATGTTCACCAAACACTATAGAATTCTCTGACAAATGTACTCATCCTTTTAGTTGAGTGACCCAAGGATATGTTGTATTTTAATCTCCACCTGACTTCTAAAATCACTTTTTTTTAGCATTTCACTTGGCATTTATCACATTCAGTGCCCTCTCCTTCTTTTCATCTTTCTTGTTTTATTGATGAATAATGAGAATGTTAGCACTGCTTATCTTGACTCAGGCAAATGAAGAGTGACTTGCCTTAGAGCCTCTTGCCTGAAAAACTGGATCGTGTCTGTGTGTTTGCTTCCAGTTTTAAGCTGATTGCTTACACCTAACAGTAGCTATAAAATACACATTTGTAGGAAAGCCTCTAATCTCACAGTCAATGAAAGTAATCTTATTCTGTGATATGACTATAAATGAAATTGTAATTTATAAGGGGTAGTGTGAAGCCCATGTAAGTTGCAAGGCACAGTAAAACTCAGACGAGTTAATCAGGAATTTTATCTATGGTAGCCTATTTCTCCCCATTTCTATTACTGCTATGAAGATAAATTTTAAAATATACTAACCCTTATAATTTTACTAGGTTATCCATTTTTGTGAATGAATTTTTTTTTTGTTGAGAAATGCATTATATATAGCTATGGTGGAGATTTGGGAACTCAAATCATAATGATATGATAACCCCTATCAACAAAAGGTAAACATGATTAAGAGAAGAATTATAAAATTATATTTATTCTGAAGGTGTTGAATAATGATAAAATGTGAGACATAGAAGATGCCACACATGTGCAGAGGTACTCAAGCTATAAAAAGCTTTGTTTCAACTTCATTATGCAGACCTAAACAATACACACACGTATGTGTATGCACAAACATACATATGTGGATATCAGAATAGCAGAAGTGATTGTAAAGTAATGTCTGTAGGAAATAAGCAACCAAAGCTATTTCTTTATTTAACTGCAGCACAGTTATGATCACTTAATATTTATATAGATATATAGATATAGATATAGATATAGATATAGATATAGATATAGATATAGATATAGATGAATGTCCTATTATAAATATTAAGCAAGTAGATGAGCAAAGATTCTTCCTTTATCAGCAAATTCTGAGCTTTGAAAACATCTGTGTCTGACCAAGAAACTGCAGCCCTTTAACACTTTTTAAGCCTGGCATATTCCTCAAGTGACCAAATTCTTCTCCAAGAAAAAGAGGCTCTCATAATCTAAATCTTCATGCTGTTCTGATGATCACGGAATAGATTCCAAATAAAGGATACATCTTTGGGTTTTATTTTTCTATTTACAAAACCAAGACTCAGTCTGCTTACTCACATGGGACTGATGTGTTTTTATCATCAAAGATTTTTCTGGAACAGATTCAGCCATGTGTTCCTTTATTGCTTAAACATTTTTCATAGAAGAAAAATATACTAATTGAAATGACAAGACATTTTTGTGTGCCAGTCACCTTTCTCTTTAATAATATAGAGCTTTCACTCAGCAAACATTTTTGTGGCACTTGTTGTCTCAATGCAACATTTTTATACCCTCTCTGGGATGTAGACCAAATTATGCAAAATATAAAAGTAAGAAACATGTATAAAAAGAGGCTTAAGCGAGCAAAACCTCCACATTCTTGGAGATGATAACCGGCCTAGAATAATCATTTGATAAGTAAAATGCATGCTTCCTATATTCTAAGATTTTTTTTAAGGGATGCCATTAAAAGCAATCAGAAATACACACAGCATAACTTGGGAATTGTTAGTATTGTTAAAATGGTACAGTATATAAAGATTTGTTGATAAAATAAGCCCTGCTCTATAACTACTACTTCTGGGATCTCTGACCCTGGCCTGTAAGACTAATTTTCATCCAAGTTTCTGGGCTGTATCAGTATTTATATGAGGACCTCTGTAAGTGTATGAGCCCGTCTCCAAGTTGCAAGTTCACAAAATACCTTAATTTTGCTTTTTAAATACAGAAAACAAAGTTTTTAAAGGAGAAAATAACATAAATAGCATTTCACAAACATTTGTTATTAGTTTAAAAACTCATTTTCCAGTTTATCCTTTTTTTTTTTTTTTTTTTTTTTTTTTTTTTTGTCTTTTTGAGACAGGGTCTCCCTATGCAGTTCAGGCTGGCCTTAGACTCACTTTTGTAGCCCAGGCTGGTCTCGAACTCACACTGATCCTCCTGCCTCAGCCTCCCAAGTGCTGGGATTACAGGCGTGCGCCACCACGCCCGGCTCTTCCAGTTTATCTTTTTGTACATTTTTCTTAAAAAAAAACTGTGGCCCTTCTCTAGAAGCCATTTAACTATCATTAACCACATGAATACATCAAAATTTTTACAAAATTCTAATTTTTTCTTATGAATCTTCAGAATCTTTTGATAGATGTCAGAAATTGAGTTTTGGAAGAATATTAGGATTTTGCATAGTAAAAATATGTGCATGCAAAAGACCTGGGTAAGAGGCTGGCTTTACCATTTATTGATGGTTGGGGTCTGGAGAGGAGATAACGTCAGTCTTCTCACTTGAAAAATGTAACCAAGCACATGATTCACAAGATGGTTAGGAAAATTAAATTTTATATATATATATATATATATATATGTATATATATATATATATATATAGAGAGAGAGAGAGAGAGAGAGAGTGTATATATGACAAGAATATATATGTGTATTCCTGTATTATTTGTGGTGTTTACAAATGGTATATTTAAGGTATTGTGATTATTATTGCCAATAACTGTATGTTAACCTACTTTTTTTTCTCCTAGCTCTCTAAGAGGCATGAATTATGTGACTATATGAGGAAATATTGAGCTGGACCCTGCATAAGAGGGACTGAGAACACAGTGAGGTCCCTCTTATGCAGGGTCCAGCTCAATATTTACATTAGAAATGTATAGTAGTGGAGAGCTTGTTGCAATCACAAATCTGTTTCTATTTTGTCCACTCATGTTGAAGATTATTTTTTGCACTAACAGTTTTGTAAAAATGGTTCAAAATATTTCAAGGAGCCTACGGACAGCTGTTTGGCACACTTTAGGTATTGATAATAAATATGCTTGATCATCGCTGATAGAAAACAGCAGACTTGGTTTGAGCTTAAACAGCCCACCTTACTATGCCAAAGCTATCAATTTCCCTTGGGAGTCATGTTATGTAACATATGAAATTAAACCCTAGCAACTTTAAGAATAATAAACTGAAAGGGTTAAGTAGCTTACTTATATCACCTTTCCCATCTCAGCCTACAGCTTGTGCGATTACTTAAAATAGGGAGAAGCTATTTGGCAGAGTCTCTAAAATCAATTTGTAATTTAAGAACAGATACAGAATGAATCCTAGAAGCAGTGCAGCTTCTTGAATACCTCCGAAATATCTTTTGCTTAGAAAAGTTAAAAAATTGACATCAGAAGAGAAATGGAAAACAATGCAGAAAGAACAACCACTTATATGATAAGCATGTATAGAATGACCAAATGTTTAAGTGAACATTACTGTTGGCTGTGGCAGAAATATGCACATGGATTAAGAAAATTTCAATGAAACAATGTTTTAAAAGTGTCACATTAATTCTCTTTTAGAGTCATTGAAGACTATTTGCAAAGCAACAAATTGTGTAATATTTACCTCTCATTGCTGATGACTTTAACAGAAGTTTGTTGGTAACAAGAGGATTTCACAAAGAGGTTTTAGCCGTTCTGATCCTTAGCTGGCATGGTGTTTATTTTTTCTTGTTAGTTAATCATTTTGCTTATTTTGAGTAGCAATAATGGTTAATGCTTATCGGAAAGATAAGCAACCTGTAAGAAAAATAAGCAAAATGTTTTCACATAAATCATTTTTTACAGGTACTCATTTACATCAATGATTACACTATTAAAAAAGTTTCCACACAAATTACTTTTCAAAAGCTACAGGGTATGTAGAAACTTTATCTAGTAGGAGGATGTAGTATTTAAGTGGGTTAACACAGCTCTCGACTGTGGGTGTTGTAGTCCATGGCTGTAATCCCAGGCCTTTGGAGGTTGCAGCAAAGAATGCCAAGTTCAAACACAGTTTAAGCAATTTAGGGAACCCTGTCTAGACAACAGCAGCCCTACTACTCAGCTGAGTGCTTGAAGATGGAGGGGGCCTTGTAAGATTGCACACCAAAAACTTTAGTACCTTTGTTTGTTTAAGCATTTTAACATGGCTCAAACATAAATCCCTACACGTTGCAGAAGATTTTTCAAAAGCATCCATTTGATGAATACGGAAAAAAAAGGCACTGCCAGGGAGCACTGAGAATACAAACATCACTTCTAACCTTAGGTGAGGCAGAAACTCAGAAATACATCATAGGCTAAAGTGCCTCAGCTTTTATATCTTCCTTACTTGGTGTCTTTAGTTGGATGCTTGTTAACAATTCCTAACTTGTATCTATAATTAAAGTCTTGCATCTTTTTCCTGGCACCAGTATGTTTGCATTGCCCAATCACTAAGCTTCGGAGGCATCCTTTACTTTACCCTTTCCTCCTACCCCTGTCCTAGAGCCACCTGTGAAACCCCTAATCAAGTTGCTGTGGTTTTCCCTGTCTCCCTGCCACCACCCCATCCATATGGGTGGCTCCTTGTTTCCTGCCACTCTATTGCAGATAGGGAAAGACTTCCCCCTTTTCTCTTAATGTCCTTTCCTGTGTTATCAGCAAAGGTTGCAGAGGTCATCTCTCTCACTCCTCAGCTGAAAACCACCAGCTGGGGAGTTCATTCTTCAGTCACTGTCTCTGATTCTCCTCTGCATTTTTATTTACTTTATTATTATCATCATCATTATTATTAATTTGCAGTGCCAGAGATTGAATTTAGGACCCTGTGCTTGCCAGGCAGGCATTTACTCTACAGAGCTATCTCCCAGCCCATCTCCTTTGTATTTGTATCTATAGCATTGTTCAAAATTTGTATTTATCTTACATAATTCTTTCTGTTAGTCTTTTATTAATCTTTGACACTAGTGTACCAAATCCATCAGAGAGGAAGAACTTGTCCAATGTGTTTTTAACGACTGCATGGCTAATTACTACTAAATGCCAGCCATATAGTAGATTTCCAATAAATAATTACTAGGGATTAAGACTCATATATGTGTTGGGGGGTATGTTTTCTAGTTCAGGAAAGTCAGAGTAGAGAGGCTATCACAATAGTATGGGATAGAGTTTTTTGGCATCAGAAAATGGGTAACTCAGTTTTCCTCAGCGCTAAAGTTTACTAAGTAATAAGAATCAAATCAGAAAGAGAAGTAGGGACAGCTTGAAATTTAAGTGCATGGAGGAATCATTTGTGCATTACTTTTACTGTAATTGTACATTAGTACAGACAACTTGCAGCTCATTGTAAGTGAATAAGCATTGGGTGTTACTGAAGCCCTGCATGAAGACAAAACTGGTGGAGCAGAAATGCTGACCTTATTGTTACAGAGACCAGAAATCTTATTGTTGTTTATGTGAGAAATGTCACATCTCCATTCTCTCCCTCGATTTCTTCCTATGTAAAATGATAATAATAGTTTTAATATCTCAAAAATTTTATAAAGATTGCATAAATCAGTATGGACAAAGTGCTCAAAATTAAACATCACTTGTACTAACTATTAGCTAGACTGACTTCACTCTTCGCAATAGGCAAAAGTTTAAGTACTCTTTTAAATGCGTTTTCGTGCATGGTCTGCAGGATCTCACTGTGTATATCAGACTTGTAATGATCCTCCCGTGTTCAGCCTCCCAAACACTGGGATTACATGCACGTGCCACCACGTCCGGTCTCAGTCTCCTTCTTAGCATGCCCTGGGGCTGGGGCCAACATAACAGGCTGGGAGTCAACCCTCATTCGGCCTATGCAGGTGCTTTAGTTCACTGAGCTATCTGGAAGGCCACACATACAAAATGAAATGATGTGAAAAAAATTAATGCCACAAAATATCCTCTAGTTTTAAGACTCAGCTGAAAACAATCGATTGGGGGAACAGCCCCATGGTTGCTGCCGCCTGCCCAAGGGGGAAATGCACATTTGGTACCTGTGGTGCACGAGTGCAAATGGAGGGCTGCCAGGTCAGAAGAGTCTCAGCTGATCAGGCTATCAGGAGTCTTTAGCTTCAGACACCCACCAGAGAGTCTCAAATTTCAGGGAAACAGGACTGCTTTGGTGTCTCCACTGTTGTTCTCTACTGGCTAGGGGTAGTGCCCAGGAAGTGTGGGTCCCCTCGCACATTGAGTAGGATGCAGAGACAGAATCAGCAGTGTTGGTCACCCACTGTTGTGTCCCACAGTGCAAGAGATCTGAAAGTGGTGCGTTCCTATGTCTCTCACATTGCCTGAGCATAATGTTGCTGACTTGTTGACAAGAGCCAAGGAAGCTCGGAAGTGTCCTAGGCCACCCTGGTTAGGCAGACGACACAGAATTAAATTTAGTGGAAAATCCGAATTCAGAAAAGGCCACCTACATCATAGCCAGTATTCCCAGAGAGTAGAATGAAGCAGAACATCCAGGAAAACAAAAACAAAAAACAGGCCTTCGATTTCTATAGCATAACATTCAACTCCAGCAATGCAGACTGATGACGATTTTAACAGAAACAATGAAAAATAAGAGACCCCAAGGAGTTTCAAAAACAACATTAAAAAAGAGCAGAGACTGAAATCAATAACTTTGAAAATTTTAATTTCAATAGATACATTTAGGAATGATCATTCCTGTACTCTATGTCTCAAATGATTGGGTTTTGCCATTGCTACTTAAAATTTCATCAACTTAGGCTTAATGGCTGTTTCATTTTCTGACTTTCCTCCTTTTAAAAAATATCTTGCCTTTTTACTTGAACATCCTCTTTGCTGGGATCCTCCTGCATCCCCTACATCAACATCAGGCAGCCGTTCTCTGCTGTTTTCCTCGGAGCAGTCAGAAGATACTGATTTTTCCACCTATGTAGGTGAATTGCTATTCTACCAGGATGCTTAAATAATTTTTAATTTTTTTAAATCCTTCTAGTATTACGGCTAAAGCAGAACTGAACTTCCTCAAGATTTTCTAAGTACTCTTTAATCATAGATTGAATTTTATAATTTGTTTCAGGTAAGTGTTTATGCAAATATTATTGGACATGTGAGTTGCTGGGTTCTCTTTTGCATTTTCTTCACCTTGATCTGTCTTCATGCCCAGCCTCTGCTACTTTTCTTGAAGATCTCAGTCTTACCAACCTGCACTTACTTCAATAGTCTCACAACTTTTTATGTATTGCAAGTAATTTTTGAGTCACACTGAGTTTAGTTATTTATTAATTTTGCAGTAAGTTTTTGTCCTTAATAATCTTTAAAAACATTAAACTAACTCTGTTTTGAGTTTTCAGTTCTGGGGTCCTATTTAACTTAATTTATGCTATTACTTTATGGTATGCAGAAGTTGCAAAGAATAATCTCTTGTTCATTGATTTATATTTTTCTATGATTGAGTTGTTTTGATTATTTGATCTCCTTGTACCAGAGTGCACAAGGGTGCTGAAGGAAATTGGAGAGTAAACAACAGGAATCACTCAGATTGAAAAGTGCCCCAGGGGGCTAACTTTTTAAGGAAAGTTTAGGGAGCCTATTAATCTTAATCTATGACAAGATGTCTTAGTGTGGGTCATTTCTTAACAATAAGAATTTATTTTATAGTTGAGGAGGCTGGGGAGTTCAAGATCAAGATCAGTGGATGTTGCATCTTGGGAGTATTCTTCTGCTTCAAAGATTTAGGGTTAAGGATATAGCTCAGTGGCATAAGTGGCTGCCTGACAAGCACAAGGTCCTGAGTTCAATCCTAGTGCAGGAAAAAAAAAAAAGATTTAATATTTTAATGTATTTATTTAACTTATTTTAATATTTATTTGCTTAATTATATACATAGTATTAACATTTATTTACTTAATTTATTTTAACCATTTCAGCTTTACAAAATAACTTACTTGTTAATTTTCTGCGTTAAACATTTTTTGAGATAGGTAATGCATTTATAGTGATCCTTTGTTAATGCTATAGCCACAGTCATCCCGGGCCTGGAAGACCAGTCTTGTATGATGAAAAATATTTTTTCTTATTTTATGATATCATTTTCTTTCTTATGAAAGTATGTCTACCCAATAGTTCCTTAATACATTTTATTGCACCCTTTTACTTAAAGGTATAATCCCAAGGCATTGGGATTGAACACTGAGAAAAATCTAAATTTACCTTTAATGAGTAATGTAAAGAAAGATCCGAACTAATAAACTTGTAAGCAATAAAATGTTTCACATTTTTTTTGGAAACATTTGAAAGTAAAACATTTACATAAAATGTAAGTACTGTTCATAGAATTAAAATAGAAAAAAACGTGGAAAGATGTGGGTTTTTATATTTGTAAACTTTTTAATTTGTATTTTTTGCTTAAGGAAATAATTGAAGTATTTTCACAATTTCCACTTCTTTTTCTAACTGATGAAGTAAAACATGTTAGATTGTATACTATTTGAAACTGGTACAGTATTTTCTTCAGTTTAAAGTGTAGATTTGCTGTTTCCTTGTAACAAAAAAAACATAGGTGACAAAAGTCTGGCTTTTGCATCTCCTTATCTTAAGTAACAAGAGATACAAAGAGCAGGTGCTGTTTGTCCCACATTCAACAGTTGCAAAAGTACTCGTGGGCCTAGTTGGGGATAAGGACTTGTCTCTTCTATGAATAACAAATGTTTAAGTTGAATTTGTCTTTGTGTCTTGATGTCCTTGTCTGTACACCAATCTTTGAAAATGAATGCCAGGGTAAGGATACGGATCTTTCTCTTATTTAACGGGATATGTTGGGGGTGGAGTTTATCATCACTGAGAGGTCCTCCCTTCACCTTGCCTGGCTGGCGCCACACCCCACCTTGTCTCGCCTGTCCTCCTCCCTCTTGCTCCTCCCCCCTCTTCCACTTTCTACTCCCCTCCTCCCCTTCCTCCTCTTTCCCCTACCCCTCTTCCTTCTCCTCTTCCAGATGTATTCTACCTCTCACATTTTTCTTTAAGGAATATCTGTTAGATCTTTGGGCCTGCTGTGCTGGCCCCGCCCCCAGGGTGCATTGAGACTGTAATTGAGACTGGACCATGGTGTCAGGGGCCTAAAATTCCAGGGATTTTACGATTTTGGGAGACTGTAAACAGGTGGATCACTACGAATATGATCTAGTAGTGAGACCCTGAACACTCTGTATATCCCTCCTTAATATACAAAAAAAAAAAAAAAAGGCCTATCTTTCCTTCTACTACCAATCCTTTCTTCAAGTGCTCTGGATGGAAGTTCTGTCTTTTTGTTTGTTTGTTTTTGTACCTGGGATCAAACTCAGAGCCTTGCACTTGCCAAGCAGGCACTTATGCCCCTGAGCTACATCCCTGGCCCTATTCTTTAATACAACGCCACCTGCTTCAAAATAGTCAACATGTGTGTGATCTCAACACACACACTATGAATTTGATCTAGGATGGATATTTAAAATATTTAAATTCAGGTTGCACAGGAAAATGAGTGATGGAATTGATACTAGTTTCAAATGGTGGCAACTGACTATAACAATTTTATGCTCTATGTTGCTGCTGTTGCAAAGGCATTTTGGGAAAGGATGTGTGGAACAGATGTGCATTAGAGTTAGCATTGGCCCTGGTGGTCATAATCATGGACACAGCCTTCCTCAGTATCTTGTTTCATGTTTGCATGAAATGGGGGAAACTAGCATAAATGCCAATGCTCAACATGATTAAAGTTGGGGAACGGACCAAAACCTTTTGACTTTCTATTCTGTTTTTACATTTTTGCTTTCTAAACTTTTAAATTTTGTGCATCTGATGGAAAAACATAATGTTAGAATAAAGTAGACTTAATAAAATTACTGCTTAATTATATGTAAAACTGAGGGGAGACCTCATGTGGTTAGTGACATAAAAAAATAAGTGCACAGTTTAAGTGTCAATAAGTACACATGTGTCTGATAGATCTATAAGTCATTAAAATAGTCTCTTTCAGAAGCCCTTAGATCCTTCACACATATGTTCCTTTTTCCTTCTGTCCCCCATAAAAGCTAGCCAATATTTTCATACAAAATAGTCACAGCTACAAGGCAATTTCAAACGAACACATTGGTTTGAGATGCAAACCAAATGAAAGTGGTACATTTTCCATATTGCACTTCATCAAAATAAAATCAAATTGTCTTTCATGTCATCATGATTATTCTCTTTTCAATTTGTTTTCTTAATCATAAAATGATTGCATCTGTAAAATGTCACCCAGTTCAGGTCCTAACTTAGAGATTAGCTGAATAAGTTAGCTTTAATATGTTCTTTTTTAGTACTGCATTGATGTTGTGTGGAGTCACTCCTGGAAGGCCATGACTGTAATGATTGCACTAACTACAGAGCAAAAGAAGTGACAGTGATACGTTTGGAACCTGTCTTCAATTAATGGTAAACACTCCTTTTTACTCTCCACCCCACTAGTGTGGCAAAATCATCTGCTCACTGGCTATTTCCCAAAAGAGTAGATTTGATTAAACTCCCCAGGGCTTTTATGCTTTTGGCACTTTTTTATGCTAATTATTCATTCAAAGATATGATGAAAACTGCCTACCACATTGCAGTGTCTTTTCAATGAAGAAATAAGAGATTTATTTTTCTTAGTATAGTATGGATAGTTGTTTTCTGAGAACATTTTTTGTCAACCTTATGATAATGGAATCATGGAGCTGGTGATGTTCCTACTCTGAAACTCAGGGCAAAGGATAAAGCCCAGATTTATATGCCAGTTGGAGAAGACAGGCAGTAAGTTGAATAAAGAATAAAAGATGTTGCATGACAGATTGTGAAAAGCTGTATGGAAAAATGAAAAGAGAGGGTCGAGAAGGCCAATGGGACACTGAACAAAAGAAGATATCACAGAAAAGGTGACATTTATCGAGGGATTTGGAAAGGCCCTGAGGTGGCTTAGGTGGAAATGAGTATGTGTCTGATATGGGGGACCGCAGACTCAAAGGATGGGAGGGATGGGGATTAGGTGTTTGTGTTGGAGAAATAGGAAGTAAGTTGTGTTTTTGGACTGGAGAAAAAAGAGCGTGAATTGGAGGTGATAGCTGGAGTTCCCATGGCCTTCTAGATCATCACCAGGGTTGAAGATGGCTTTCATTTTTGTTTCCGAGTAGGGAAGAGCATTTCTGATAAGGTTTCAAAACATGATTGTCATACCCTGAAATACTTTACAAAGATCTCAACAGCTGATCTGTTGAATAAGATCTGATGAGTCATGGCCATTACTTGAACAATTTGCTCTTGGGGAAAGCCTGAGAGAATTTTTTCTCTCTAGGTGTCTCTCTTTAGACACACTACACATTGTTGATCACTTTTTTCTGTGGCCTCATAATCTCCTTGAAAAGTTCCTTTAAAGATTTCTACAAATACAACTTCTCTAACTGCAGTGGAACACCCATCTCTGACCAAAATAAAAACAAAACAAAAAATCCCTCTTAGTTTAATGAGGTGAAAGGTTTGTACTAATATTACTTATTATTGGATAGGATATCATGTCTGCATCTTGTTCTCTGAATAACTACTATGAAGACAGTAATATGCAATGTATTAATTATTGTAACTGTCTTACTAACCTGTTTTGAAACTGTTTAATTGCTATTTTATCTTTTTTTCTCATTAAAATGAATAAAAGATTTTTAAAAAAGAAAAGATCTGAAAGTGAAGAAAGGATGAAAGTTTAAAAGACTAGTTAAAATTAAGTGTAAAAAATAATTTAAGAACTGGTCGTGATGACACATGTTTGTACCCTAACTCTCAGGATTCTGCATAGTGTTGAGCCATCATGGTTACATTACGGATTCACAGCCGGTTTGGATTAAGAATGCATAGTAGCTAAGACCAGAGAACCAATAATGGTGAGGAGAAGTGGGATTTGAGCACCTGCCCACAGGATGCATCAAGCAACTAGATGTAGAGTGGAAGCAAATCAGTGAAGACACTAGGACTGTGCTGTGAACCACTAGAAAGGTGAAGTTGCTGGAGACAAGGTTCAAGACTGTTGCCAGAAGTTGGGGTTTTGATCTACAATGATCTACAGTTGGCCTTTGCTCCTTTCAAGAGGCTATAGATATCCATGGAGAGAAGTCAAGTGATTTCATCATGGTGCCACATTTCCTGTGTATTTTTAAAAACTCCATTGGAATAGAAAGATTGAGGCACTCTATTTTCAGATAATGAGATTTTTTTTTTTTTTCCATAAGGGTGTTCTGACTTTTTCAGCTACCTTCACTGTCAACTGTGCTCAGGGCATAGGCTTCTACTTGATTAATTCACGTAATTGATTTACTGCTCATGTAGAAGATAGTTGTCAATATCTTTTCAGGAGTAGGAAGTCATGAAACATGACAAAGAGAGATCCTCATTTCCTCATGTGGCTTCCATAAAGAAAGTAAAAAATCAGAAAGAGAGAGAGAGAGAGAGAGAGAGAGAGATTTCTCCCTTCCGAAAAAAATCAAAGGAGACTGACGCTGCCACTAAAAAATTGAAGACCTAAACATTTATTACTATCAAGGACCTTTTGTATAAGAGGTCAAAGCAAGTGGGTTGCCTTGGCGGGTCCATAGTCCCCTTCTGACAGCCTTGTTGGATGAGGCTGTAAAGGGAAAAGAGATAAAGTGGAGTGCTCACAACTTAGCAACAGCTCGGAAAGTATTGTCAATAAATGCTGCAGGCTGAAATGGGGCCAGACGATAGGGCAAGATAACATTGTACAATTGAAGCAGCACTTCAGTATCTAATCTTAGGATTAGAGGAGATCTGGGGGTTCACACCACTGAAACCGTGTCGGAGTGGAATTTATAGCTCTTCCCCATTGATATTAATAACAGCCACAGATTAGCGGAGGCAAACTGTGATACAGTGTACTGCAATGTGTCTGTGATAAAGCGTGGAAAGTTGTGCTTTCTGTGATGGGGAGACCCACCACCCAAGTGTGTCGTAGTTGAAATAAAAGCATCTGGTTCTGACTATCACCATGTTTTGTATAAATATTTCCAAAGATTTAGCTCCTTGATAATGGCCTTTGGTAAATTCACTTAAGAACAATTTGGCCCTGCACCCACATTTCCCTGAACAGTGCCTTTACATAGAAGACAGCTATTTTGCAGCTCAGCTTTTCAGAGTTAGCATAATGTTGAGACAATTTGCATGTATTTCATAATAAGCAAACAGGAAGTCCCAGGGAAGTATGTTACTGCTTCACAAATAGAGGGTTAAGAGGCCAGGGGGCAGGCAAGGAGGTGCCTAAAGAGAGATGAGGAGGAGAGGAGGAGAGGGAAGCGAAGCATGGGAGGAATGGAGTGTGAGACTACAAATTGGAAACAGAAGCTCCAATGGGAAAATGTCACTTCAGAAAACAATCTTTTAAATTCTGCTTTTAAAGTCATGCCTAGAAGCTGTCCGAACTGCAGCCAAATAATAAGATTATGCCTGATTCCCGATCCTCACACTGTCAGGCTTTGTTAGCGTGATGCCTATAATGTATTTGGTGTGGTTACTTTTTGTTTTGTAGCAGCAGCAGGAATCCTCTCCATTAGGCATAAATTGTTTACAGGTTGCTTTTTTTTTTTTTTTTTCAGTTGCCCAATTTGCATGGAAATTTCCAAGTGAACATTTTTACTTTATAATTTTTTGGCCCAACTGACAAATATAGATTGTTCAACAGAAATGAAAATCACTACACACAGACAACTATTCTCTTTTACGAACAATGCAAAAGATTCATATGTTATGCAAATTATGTCAGTATACATATATATGGCTGCATAGTTCTAATAATGTTAACAGCTCACAATACTAATGATAGTAGAACCAACCTCAAGACCATCAAGTTATATTTGGGAATTTAAAGCAATGTCTCTCTAGTCTTTAACAATATCTTCTGCTCATTTCTTTATTTTATCCCCAGAAATATTTATGGCTTAAATATAAGTAATTATTAGAAGAAAGTAGGTTTCTGATTAAGGTATGTGATATGGACATTAAGGTTTGAGCTAAGGATTTGTTGATTCTTTTAAAATATTGTTCTTCAATGGGGATTTTTAAAAAAATTTTATGTATTTGGTATACAGTCTCATGTGTAGACTCATAGTGATCCTTCTGTCTTCAGCTTCCCCAGTGTTGGAATTACAGGTGTACATGGCCATACCTGGACTTGGCCGTAGGCTCAGTGTGCCCCGATGATGGGGTCAGTACAACATGCAGGACCAGGGATTGAACCCAGGTCTTGAGCTGGTTAGTCAAACACTCCACTACTAAGCTGTAACACCCCACCCCATTGCTTTTTATTTTTTATTGTGACAGTCTTGTTAAGTAGTGCAATCTGGCCTTGAACTTGAAATACTCTTGTCTTACCTACCAATCTAAGAGTAAGTACAGGTGCGTACCCCTATGCAGGGTGAGCAAAATGTTTTTATTCTTTCTCTTCCCAAGGATGCCTATGTGATGAGTTAGGCCAAGGGGTCTGCATTTGACAATGTTGATGCTATTAATAATTCTAATCATTATTATGTTGGGAGCTCATAAGTGAATGATTGGCTAATTTTAAAGTTTTTATTTTTCTTGGAAATGGAAACTAAGTCTTGTATTGAAGATAATTGGAGAAAATAAAATCTACACTCTTTCATGGATTGAAGTTTTAGGGTATGTGCTGAGCTGTCTATCTTGGGTCTGCCTCCATAGACTGCTTGCACTACCTAACATCAGATGAGGTGCCCAGTGATAATAATTTCAGTTACTTTGATATCATCTTTACTGTTGTACAGGCTATATTTTGCTAGAAAGCAATGAGAAAATTTAAAAAGCATGCAGAGATCCAAACTAACAGGAAATGTTTTACTGGGTAACTCCTCTCTTCAATGCAAATTGTAATTATCATCTGGAGTGTTCTGCCAGGATTTTGTAATGAATTAGCTTTGAACATTTCACTCCTCTGTACAAAGACTCTTGGAACTTCAGTCTTGTTGCCCTGTAAATCTTCAGTGTTTCTTTTTTTGTCAATAGACACGTGGAAAGCCTTAAAAAAGCACATTTATTTCATTTATGAGAAATTAAACCCAGATTTGAAGCTCTTGTCTCACCCACTACTGTTGGCTCTCTTTAGAACAATTCGGTGGTAGTGCAAGGCTCCAGGAAGCATTGTAACATGTGTTGGCAATCTTGCAAACTAAATTTAGAGTCCCTTAGATTCAATATCAGAGTATTTATTGGGAGCAAAGCTTGCCTTGAACTTTCTATGTGGGTTGACACTGAGCCAGTGGCAGCACTTCTAGGGTGAATTTTCTTGTCTGTCCTTGACGATGTTTAACACAAGGCCACCATGCTTCCAGGGACACTAACTAAGAACAAGTCACTATATTAACACCCAACAGCCTTAACTATGATTTCCATATAAGCCACTGGGGTCCATGTTTTCTGGGGAACTTTCATTTATACAAATCATATTATCTTGAGATGATAGGAAAGAAAAGAAATGAAATAGTGTAAGTTTTATTTGTGATATCTTGATGCACATTAATTTAGATATGTTTTATAGGCTCTGAATCACTCTGAGAAAAACTTTCTAAAGCATGGACATATAAATCAAACATTGCAAAAGTAGAGAATCTTTGTTGATCAGTATTGTTGTTTGCCTGTCCCACTTAAGAAAGATCAGTTCCATGAGAGTGCTTAACAATGGAATAAAAGAA
Organism: Myocastor coypus; assembly: GCA_004027025.1. Classification (NCBI taxonomy): domain Eukaryota; kingdom Metazoa; phylum Chordata; class Mammalia; order Rodentia; family Myocastoridae; genus Myocastor; species Myocastor coypus. The sequence goes on from PVJA010000249.1 coordinate 159,872, forward strand.
AAAAAGAGCAAAATTTAGATCATTTACAGATTTACAAAACACAAATAAGGGGTCCCCAAATGCTGGGGCTACTTCTCATCCCCCAGATCACTGCCCAAACTCCACATCCTGTCAAATCGGTGACATCACTGGATTCTCATAGGAGCTTGAATCCTGCCATCACTGGAGAGTGCGCATGATCCAGGTCACAAACCCCTCTGAGTCACCAGAAACTACTCCTTCTCTCATTCTCAGAAACAGCCTCTTCCACTTAGGCTTCAGCCACTGCTGACACCCATGTAGCACTACAGCAGAGAGCACTGCTTTGTATTTTCTTTTTAGGATCACATTGAATGATGCCATTCATGAAGGGAAATAAAAATGCTCACCATCAAAAATGGTCTGTTAGGAATGACTAATTCTATATGTTACAGGGTTTGGGAATTTGGGAGCTGAGAGGACTTTTGAGAATCTCTGATTTAATAATTTTATGTTGGAGAAACCGAGGTCCAGAATGAAAGGGATTATGTTTTCAAAGTGTCAATGGCAGCAACAGGCTCCAGCCACTAGGACTCCGGGAGCCTGAGCGCACTGTTTTTCATCTCCTTCATCTTGTTTCTGTGTTACTGGCTCACACAGATTCTTTGCAGTCCCTTGAGTTTTCCTTGGTCTTGACAAACATGGTTTGTTGTTCAGTTGTCACAATCAACTGTGAAATCTCAAGAGAATTAGTGCATGAGTTAGGAAATGGCTGCTTGTGAGTTTAGTGAACAAGATAATGACTGTGCAATCTTACGAAGAGGTCACCTCTAGAGGAGGAACATGAGGCCCTCTAATTTATTTATTTATTTATTTATGTTAGGGAAGGGTCTACAGGGTGTTCAGGGTCTCGCTACTAGATCAGACTCATAGTGATCCACCAGTTTACAGCCTCCCAAAAGCTGGGATTACGGACACGTGCCACCACACCCGGTCTCAATTACCATGTCAGCCAGTCTTAGGGGTGGGGATGACACATCAGGCCCAGGGATCGAACCCTCATCCCTTGTGCCTGCTAGCAGTGTCTTTAATCCACTAAGCTACTTGGCCGGCCCTAGGCCTTCTAGTTGTGATGTTGTTGTTCACTCTAACATAGTTGTCAGTCAATTATGTGCACAGATGACATCCAGTTGGATACACAATTTTGATTTCTATGACTTTGAATAGAATGTCATGCTATCTGAGCTAGAAAGTCCTGCTGCTGGTGTTTCTCTTAGCTGCTGCCACCCTTGGTAAATGTACTACAGGTCTAGTTTGAAGTCAGTTTTCATCACAGAACTTTTCTGCTTAAAACAAACAGCAAAAAGGACTAACTTATTCTTAACCAGTAAACCCAAACTCATTAAATTACACGTTTTTGACAGGAATCAGATATGTTTTGCTCATATTTAGTGCTGGGACAGTGCCCAGCCCAGGAAGAATTAGTGCTCACTTTTTGTATATTGTAGCCTGTGTGGGGGGAACCACTGGAAACTGCACAGTAAGCCTTCAGGGATAAATAACTTTTCCTAGAGCCCATAGCAGCACCTGGACACAGGATCAGTTCTCCATATTTCTCTTTAACCATCAATCCCCTGTATTTTATTGAATATCTGATCCGATATTAGTCCATTTTCCTATGCTCTCATTCTCCAAGTCTCTGGGTGAATATTGACTTCAGGCACCTTTGTGTTCTCAACATGACAAACAGTGTGCTCTGGGCACCCTTTATGCCTTTGTCAAAATTGTTCCCTTTGCCTCCGCCATTAGATTTCCCCTTCCTTACATCCACCAATCTTAGTCTTTCTCCAAAGCCCTTCTTTGTGTCTTGGGTTGAGCCTCTTCCTCCAGGGTGTCCTCTTTTCCTGACTCCATATCCTGCTTCTGTTTCTGAATGTTTTTCTTCCTATTAGGCCACCCTGAGCAACTGAGAGTTTATATGACCTTTGAGTGGAGCAATGCGTGGGTCTCTTTTTTTTTTTTTGTCTTGTGTAATCTGCACAATATTATAGAGGTAATCACATGTATAGTGAACATTTACATTTTAAAAGAGGTATTAAAGTAACAGAGACTACATGGCCATGAATCCTCCTTAAAATACTCACTTATCTTTCAAACACACTAATCTCATCCTTCTGTCACCTTCTGAAGCAGATCTGGAAGCATGTTTTTTTGTGAGTATCTTGATAAGCTATGATTACAAGTCTGATGAATCCTCCAGCTGAGTGCCATCCAGGGGAAAGGTAGCCTTGTAGAAACACAATGGTGTGTCCTGGTGCTGTGAAATTTCTGACTCTTTTCCATGTGAAAATGACCACAAAAGGTCAAGGTTTTGAATTGATTCAGACTACTGAGCCAGCCATGACAGGTCACTAAGACACTCCCCACAGAGTAGTTTCCACATCTTCAGAAAGTGACAAGATTGATGGAATAAGTACGTTTGAAGGAAGGATCAGTTTTGAGGGGGATTCATGGCACTGTGTCTGTTACTATAACACATTCTTCAAAGTTCAGCACACTGCAGTTTTCAGTGATACTTCCTATAGTAACTTTTAGTGCTACTTCAGCATATGTTGATGATAAGTTTACCAAATTTTTGCAAAGATTTTATCTGCATCTCAGAACTGAGACTCTGGCAAAGAACACTGTGTTTCAAACTGCCTTTAATCAGCTCGGTGATGCCTGAGAGAGACAGTAGAGAAAAATTCACCTGTGAAGAAAGCTATCCTGATGACACAAGTCTGAACATTTCAGAATGAGGCAACAGTAGCAGAAAAATGATGGGATTAGAGTGGATAACAGGCTCAATGGGAATCAGTAACATACTGTCCTGAAACATGCATAAATAAAAGCACATCAGGCAAGAAGTCCAGGATAATCCTCTTACTCCACTGGTGTAGGCTAGGTTTTCTTAGGAATAATTCACTCACTTTTGAGTTGATCTCTTTGCAAGGAAGTGATGAGGAAAGGATTGTACCAGAGGGGATTTAGCTGGTACATTAGAAAGGCATTGGAAAAGAACAACAAAGTAAAATTCATTCAGGCTTCTCTTCTTTGAATACTGTCTAAATAATAGTAATGATTTTGTAAACAACTGCTCTGACCACAAACCAGCATTAGTCTTCCCTGCAGGTTTCTTGTATTTTACAAGCACTATTTTCATTGACCAAATCTCATGGTCAAAAACTTGGAAATGACACTAAGATCAAATGAGAACCTAGGTAAAGATACTTCTACATAAAGCAAGAGCTGGCTCTGAGTGTGCTGGGAGCTCCCCAGACAAAGTCTATTCCTAGATGGTACCTTTGGGAAATCGCAGTTTCTTTTCCTTTGAATTGTATCAGACCAGTGTAAGTCCCAGAACCCACTGCAGTTAATGACAGAGACACTGTGTGGGAAGGGTGAGGCTTTTAGTCCTGGGGAGAAGCCTGTTTGAGCTCCTGATAGTAATGATCAACACTGATAACCATGTGGGGGCTCAGGAATGTATTCAGTTTCATGCTTTCTAGTATGATCTCTCTCTTCTCAAAGTTTTACTATGTACATAACTTACCTTTGTAGATTTGGCAATGTTAGAGTCGTCACACACTCACTGCCCCTCCAACTTTTGGAGGTGGCATTATACTTTTTTCACAAATATTAAATGAATTGCAATGAGAGATAGCAATAAATGTTTAACTTTATGATCTTCTGACCATGCTACGGAGACACTGAGAGTCTTCTCTCCTTTTTTTTTTTTTTTTTTTTTTTTTTTTTTTTTTTGGTCTTTTTGAGACAGGGTCTTGCTATGCAGTTCAGGCTGGCCTTGAGCTCACTTTTGTAGCCCAGGCTGGTCTCGAACTTGCAACGATCCTCCTGCCTCAGCCTCCCGAGTGCTGGGATTACAGTCGTGCGCCACCATGCCTAGTGTCAAGAGTTTCTCTTTGACAAAGTCAATGATATTAATTTTAAGCACTTTGGTTGTTTTCTTTTTGAAACTTATACAAAATCTTCAGCACACAAATACGTGTGAAATGACTTCATTGAAATCCAGGATTCTGATCAAGACCAAAATATAAACAACTAAGGCTTATTTTTATAAGTAGAAAATGCTATGTGCAATGAAACAAGCCAATATAGCCCTATATTACACAGGTTATTAAGGAAAGAAATATGAAAAAATATTGAGAAATCTTTAGTTATCACATAATTACAAGAAGCTGTAAGTTATTTCATTATTGGTATCATTATTTTATAGGTTGTATTCTAAATGTTTGCCTTGTGGTCATACTTTTCCTTGAAGTGTTGGACATTTTCCCCCAGTAGACCTAATGGTGGAGTAACTTTACACTAGCCTTCCCTAAATGGCTCTCTCTTGACATACGAATTTTTCACAGGTTAAAACTGCAGTCTGTTAAAAGTAAATGCATTCCTTCCAGGCTCCAGTGGTGGATTCACACTCAGATGACCCCTTGACATTTCACAGGCATTGATGAGGAGCTGTCCCCTCTCTCAGAATAATCTAAACTTTGATCCCAATGAGCAGAGTGGAGCCCTAGATAAGCAGGGCAAGATGTGTTTATAGACATTTTCAGATCCTTCAAACTGTATTACTGAAGGCTAAATACTTACTGCTAAAGAGCAGGGGGCAGGGAGGAGAGCACTCCTTGCAGACCAAGTTAAATGCATGGTTTTGAATCCTTGAACACCTTACTAAGGTAATCAAATGCAAAGCATGTTTGATTCCGGTTAGGTGGAGATGAAACTCTTCTAGGCAGAGGTGGAATAACAATGGATCATACCAAATAAAGTTCTCCTTTCACTCTTTGATATGCTGGCATATTTTAAAAGATAAGCATAAGTTTAAATTTTTATCAGAGAACATAGACTGCACTAGATACTTGCTTTGAATTTTCTTAAATATTCTAAACCACGTTTTAGATGAAAGACTTAAGTGATTTATATGCCAATGCAAAGACTTAGTACTTCACAACTCATGAACCTACTGAGTGTAGTTTAATATTTTACACCTCTGTTGAACTACAGTTCTTAATTTCAGACTATATTTTACTTACTTTCAGTGATATTGCAGGTTCAAAATTGGAGATGTATTTTCTAACATGAAAAGTAATAGCAAGGGCTGGCCAGATAGTTCAGTGGACTAAAGTACCTGCTTAGGCAGAGTGCAGGGACCAGGGTTCCATTCCTGGCACCACATGTCTTGCTGGGTCCCCCCCCCCACCCCCGGGGTGCACTGAAACAGTAATTGAGACTGAGTATGGCGGCATGCATCTGTAATCCCAGCACTTGGAAGGCTAAAAACGGGATGATCATTACTAGTCTGATCTGTGTAGTGAGGCCCTGTAGACCTTGTTCTAAATACATAAAAATAAAAAAAGAAAAGCAATAACTATTAACGTATAAACTTGTATTTGTTTTTAGGAGGTTATTTTATGGGTCTTAGCAGTAAGGCAGAAACTGTTCCCAGAATGACACTATCAATAGGGTGAGGAATATGGACTCCTTAGACCATGACTTTATTTCTATTGCCTGGCATAGGGCAGACTCTTAGTAGATATTTTTGAATGAATAAAAATTGACTTGAAACATGTTTGTTGAATAGTTCAGGTAGTCAAATCCCATAAATAACATTCCAACCACATCAAGCAAATTTTTGAGTACATTTTTTTTCATGTCAGTTGACTAGAGGTTTAAAATCCTGTCATGTGGGGAAACTACTTCCCAGTTTTCCATGACCTCAGAAGTCATCATTTCTATAATGAACTAATAAAGTGGCACTAATATTTTAGCCAGTTGTTCCTAGAGCTTGGAAATACTAGTTTGTCCCGGGAGACAGTCTAATACACAGCAGAGCAATACATTAAGCATTACATGGTGAATGAAAATTGATATATTTTTTGTTCTACCAAGAGGAAATTTGATCAAGGTAAAAATAATACCTAATCCTAAATACACTATATGCCATCAGTGCCTTCATGTGGTACAGAATGTATAAGCATGTGCAAAGAAGAATAGTAGAGAATTTAAGGAACTCTTTTTGGGGCAAGAAAATAAAACTAGGTTGGACTCTAAAAAACAGGGGCATATCACTGGGAAAGAAAATGCTATGGAGAAGAAGTGTAAAAGAAAAATTACACAAAGGGTATATCAAGTAGGCAGTAAACAGTCTACACTGGAAAATATATGGATGAGGTAGATAAGCAAAATCTTGTCAAAAGTGAAAAGGTAGAGGGGTTTAAGTGGCTTCTTTGATGACAAAGTCTTGAAAACTACTATGTAGTTTTCTAAATAATATTAGCAATACTTTGGTTGTCAATTGCTGAATCTTGAATCATCTCAACATTCTGCATCTCAACATAATCATATGTAATGATTTCTCAATTTCTTTTGGTTAACTAGGGCTTGGCTGGGTGGTTCTTCTGCTGATCTAACCCTGGATCACTTATAAGGCTGTTGTCTAAAGACAACCAAGACCATGCTCTCTGTGGCAGCCATCCATGGCAGCCTGTGTTACCTTGGCAGAGGTGGCTAGAAGGCTGGGCTGAATTGACATGACAGGAGGACCTGAGCACTTCATCTGTTGTTCATTTGGTATGCAAGGCTTCACATTGTTTTCATGGTCTCCTCATAAGCCTGTTTTACAAAACCTCTTCATCAGGTTGTTTTAACCCATTACAGTCTTGCTGCCCAGTTCAGTGAGTTGCATATGATGAGTCAGTGGCTCCTAAAAGTGCAGGTGAAAACATTTCCTAGGCTTTTTAAGGAAATCTTAATTTTAAAGACCCAGTTTGGTGTGACATCACTTGTACCATTCATGTTGAAATTGTATCTTGTGTGAAAATAGTTAGTCCAAATGCATAAACACAGGGAAGTGTACTGCTTACATGGAGCCATGATGGCATACCAAATGATTGTTTGAGCTTTATCATTCTCATTTATGCTATCATAATTGCAGCCCCAAACTCAACAAATGGGCTCTTACTATACAGATGTATGCAGTTCTTAATATCTGACTTGAGTTAACTAAGGTAAATCTTGAGGAAAGCGACATTATTATTCCAACTTTGTAGGTGGAGAAGGCAAGGTCCAGAGAGATTAAGTGACTTGCTCAAGGTTACACCTGTTGTTTGAGCGCAGTCATCCTATCTTGTAGGTTGTACTGGTCAGTACAAAACTTCTCTTTAAGAGATAGTATAAATTCCACTACATTAGGAAAGCTCTACCAAATAAAAGCTAACAGAAAATATTGTAAACCAATGTGTCATTCCTCAATACTTTTGAGGATTTTTCTCTAAAAGCTGGTTGTATTCAATTTCATTTTTTTTTTTTTGTGGAAAATTTCTGATATTTTGTATCAAGATGGAATTTGTCGAAGTGGAAGGCCTGTGATGCTCACCTTGTATAAGATTTATTGGCAAAAGTCCTAGATTTTAAGTCAGAAAAATGAGTTTATTGTTAGTAGTTGTGCTGCTCCAAGCTGTTACTTAACTGCTGTAAGCTTGAATAGAGCTGTGTGCCAAATCATCTGTTGCGATCAACGTATTTCTTAACCTGTAAAGGCTAATACTTCATAGTTCTTAGAGTTTAAAGAGTTGAAATGAGCATACAATGCTCTATAAGCTCAAGTACTTCCACTTGATTAAATCTATACGAGATACTACTAACAGTGAAAACTTTTGATGCATTAACGTTTTACAGTTACTGTTAAAACTAGTCCAAAAATATCAACTCATCAGTGCAGTGATCTTTCTGGCATAAGGTATATGTTGAAACTTCCCAAAAAGTTGAATATGGACTGAGACATTTCACGTTGGAAAATGTAAAATGCAGAAAAAGGAAATCTATTTCTTTTACTCAGTTCATCTTTACTCAAGATATCTGCATCAGCCCATTTGTTTTTTCTTCATTCCGCTTTCACTCATGCTGATTTCATGGTAGGCGTCCCACTAGGTCAGCGCTGTCCCGTGTGCCTTTCTCTGAGGACGGAAGCATGGTGCAGTTATATCATCTAGTGAAGGACTCACTTGCCAGGCGTGACTGGGGAGTGCTTGGAGTGTGGCTATCACAGCTGATGGACTGAAATTTGGATTTCTTGAATTTCAGTGTGTTTTAGCTTCAATGTGAGCAGCCACTGTGTGGCTGATATGAAGCCCTTCGCACTATGCCACGGCGTCTCAGGGTCCTGTGTGCCCTGCTCTTCCTTGGGGAGGGGGTGCACTTGCAGTCTTTCACCTTTTGCTGCTGATGGGTCTTGTTCCGTCATGCTCGTTAGCCTTCCCCATCTTTAGTGAAGGGTGTAGGTGTTGAAGGCCACCCACAAATGATGGAGAGGCGAGCTGGCATCAGGACTACAGCAACTGCCCTCTCCGGGCTAATGGGAGTCAGGAGTTTAAACCTATTTTTCCTCTAGTATCAGCCAATATAAGTTTTCAAACAAGTAATCATTAAAATATAAAATACTGCATGCTCAATCCCCTAATCAGAGTTTGAAGAAACATAAATGCCATATAACAAATAGCACACGAGCTGTTGTACCCAGCAGTGAACCAGCATTAAAGTGGAGAAAATCTGTTCAGTTCTTGGATTCACAGAGTATCTTTTGTGAGTTTATTTTTTTAGCATTGGCTCAATTAAAAGTTCATTTTTTTATACTTTTTCATTTAATTTTAGTTTTTATGGAATTGAAATTATGTTTCTGATCAGTGTAGACATTAGATGTTACTTAACTCACTGAGATGTGTTTGGTAAGAGTTGTTTGGAAGAGGGTTCAGGAATTCTGTGAATCTTGTTTTTTTTTTTTTTTTTTCATGTATTTAGAACAAGGTCTACAGGGGCACACTACATAGATTGGAGTTGGAATGATTCTACTGTTTTCAGCTCTTAAGCTCTGGTATTACAGGTGTGCACCACCATGCCCAGTCTCAATCATGTCAGTGTTCCCTGGGGGCGGGGCTAAGATGGCAAGCTGGGGATTGAACCCTTGCTGCTGTGCTCTGCCCAAGCAGGTGCTTTAATCCACTGAGCGTTCTGGTTGGCCATCGGTGAGTCTTTTGAATAAGCAAAAATACTATATCAGTTTTACATCAATTTCAAAGGCCAGAAGTGACTTGCTAAGGCCAGGTCAGTTAAATGCTTGACTAGCTGCCTATATAAGAGCAACTGAGCGTACATTATATCTGTGCATGAAACAGAGCATTCAAATGGGCATAAAAATCACAGAGATTTTCATTGTCTGCATTCAGTGAGAGAGAAGCACAGCCAAGGTAGAAGCAACTGTGTAAAATCTCTTGCATCTTATGCAAGTGAGATCAAATTATGAGTGCAAGCTACCTGGATGTTGGTCACGAATACTTTTCAGCTGCTCACAATCTCATTTGCATTCTTTCAAAGTCAGCATAGTGATAAATGCTAAAAAACTCTAGTGCTATTAATAACATGCATAAATTCCATTATTTTTTTATAATGCATATATGTCTAAGTTATTGTCAAAAGAAAAATATAATATTTCAGTTCACATACTAATAAAGCAATTTTTATGCTAACTATCTATTGGCAAATTATTCTAGGCAATTGGCTGTTTTTTGATCAAAGAGAATGAGAAAGGATAAAAAAGTATTTGCGTAATCACTTTCAGAGGAAAAGAAATGGAGTCCTTTCTATATGATTTGTTAACACAGAGGCTTATAGGATGATATGATATAATTCAAGGGATGAGTTGGGTTTCAATTCACACTTGACGCCACAAAATCCCATGGCTTTTTTGGATTTTTGTTCTAAGGATTTTAGAGAAGAGGTGTCACTTAAACTCTTAAGTGCTATCAGCTTGTTTGGGGAATGTCTGTGTGCAGGAATCTCCCTGTCTCTAAATTCTTCTGCATTGCTGTCATCAATTCAATAGGTTTATAGTGGTCCTCTAAGAATTTATAATCTAACAAAGGAAGGGCTGAAGCAGGGAAGATTAAAAAAAAAAAAAAACCACTCATTGTGTCATCTGTCACTTGTGTGTTTCCAATATGGTTACACTTAGGAGGTTTTTTTCTTTTCTTTTATTTTCCTTTCCTTTCCTTTCTTTTTTTTTTTTTTAAACTCAGTCTGTTTGAATTCCTGACAGTTTAGAAATGCCTTCTAGATAGATTTTCAAATTAGCTTTGGGGAGACTGAGGCCTTGGGGGATGGGATGAATGTTTGAGGTGCTGTATTTTCTTGTGCTGGGCTCGTGGGATGTTTGAACTAAGACCTGGAGGGTCTGGGGATCTTAATTTCAATCCACAGTCTTCTTGCTCTGTAACTTGGAGAAGACCATTTAACTTTCCTTTGCCCTCTCTAGAATCTCAGTTTTCAAAGAGAAGAAAGCAATTCCATGAAAATTAAAGTGTTATCAGGAGTTATACAACATAATACACTAGAGATGCTGTACAACTCATTAAAGATCAAATTGGGTTTGCAAAAATAAGACTGAACATAATTGCATCCAGAAATGCTTAGTTGTTGAAAATGAAAAGGTGGGTCTTGCATGTACAGAAATAGAACAATCCAAAAAGTCTGAAGATGAAGTTTAAATGTATTTTCTTAAAAGAAACATGAAATAGGAAGGACTATAAAGACAAAAAAAAAAAAAAAAAAAAAAAAAAAAAAAAAAAAAAAAAAAAAAAAAAAAAAAAAAAAAAAAAAAAAAAAAACCAATGTAAACAGATTATTGTTAGATTTTAAATTAGAAACATGTAATGTATAAGGAAAGACTACCACTAACAGAAGTACACAGTCCTTCAGAACTGTGAAAATTATCATTATTCTAAGCAAAATTTCTCTGTAATGAGTTATAATATAAACATTTTGAGGGGCCTGGCGGGATGGCTCAGTGGTCTAAAGCTTTCCGTTTGGGAAAGCTTGGGTGGCTTCAGCGACCGTGGTTCGATCCCCGGCACGACATGCTGCGCCAGCCCTGCCCTCAAGGTGGGCTAAGCCGGCCATAAAAATGAGTGAATAAACAAACAAAGGTTCTGAAACAAGAAAAAAAACCCAAAACACTTTAAAAAATATATAAACATTTTGAAAGAAGTGCACTACTTTTGCTATTGTTGTTATTGTCAGCAATGGAGAAACTATATGTGTGTGTGTTTTTGTGTGTATATGTGTGTATGTATCTGTGATTGTACTAAATGTGAAAAAGAATCAATTTGTAGGTGAGCAGGCCAACTTTCACTCACACGTGTCTCCTTATTATGCATGCTGTGCTTGGGATTCATACATTATTGAACTCCAGAGAGTTGAAGTTTCACCTCTGGTAATTTTATGACTCCAATTGGATTTGCTATAACTTCTATTCTGAGCAAGAGAATAAAGACTTCAATAATGTCAAATAAAATGGCATGTGTGTGTAAGTGGCCTTGTAATGTTCCATTATTGTTTCATCCTCACATTTAATGATAATTATTCTTCAGAGAACTTTGCATTATGTGGCTTTTGAAGAACTACATGTGATGTAGTGGCAATAGCTTTTTTTCAGTGATTGCAGATTTAAAGGATTACTGAACCCTTCAGATTTTAAAACAGCTGAATATCCAAGAGGATTTTATTTTCAACTGTTGTTTACTTCCTAAATCATGCATTAATATGATGTTTAGAAACTGAGCTAAATGTTCCAGGGCTGAACTAAAGCCATCTAGAATATGAATTAGAGAAGTGGGGACAAGTGCCCTCGTGTCCTAGAAATGATGTACTATGTATAGAAGTATTTTCAAATAAGCACATTCAATGCAGAGGCTCCAACTATCTGGGTTAGGTCAAAAATAGGCAGAAGCAGAGTATGAGCTCAACCTGACAGGTTTATTTCAAGGCAAACCCAGATGGCCTGTGCTGGAGCTAGAGACTGACTGAGTACTCTGGTGCAGGGCCCAAGGTGTTTTGTTGGGTTGTAGGCATAAAAAAGGAGGGTCACAGAGGGCATCAGTCACAACTGAACATTCAGGGGAAAGTTCAGTGCCGATCTCCACCCAGGACAGGGCTTGAGGACGTGCAAGGAGTTGTGTTTTGTTTGTCAAGAACAGTGCTAAACAGTGACTGGGAATTCTAGGGTGGGGCTGTGCTTTTTGGCCCTTCTGGACCTGGACTGTACAGCTGTAGCACTAATGAAAACACAGCAGGCAGAGGGATTGAAAGGGGTCTGCTTAGAACAAGACGGCAGTGGTCAGATTCTATCAAGCTGACAAGAAAAAATGGCCGATCTTCGTTTTTCTTTCACCTTCTGCACAGCTTCCTTTCTCTGTGTTATCAAACAAATTCATCTCGTTCTTTTTCCGTAAAAGCAGCAAAAGCTTTAACTCACACAATCCCACATACTCCCACACATACATTTTAAAAACCTGCCAACTTCTTTTGCTGGTGCCTCAGCATAACCTCCATCCCCAAGTGTTATCTTCTCTTACTGCCAGGCTCGAGGCTCCTATTTTTTTCTGCTGTCCCTCCTGCTGTGTTTTTGACTAATGCCTGCTTTCCTCCAAATCTAGCTCTGTTACCTATGGAAGAAACTTTAAAAAGATACACTGCTCTGCCTTTTTCTTCCTCCTGTGCATAAAATTTTATCCCCATCTTTAAAAAAAAAATGAAGCGGGGTGTGGTGGCACACACCTGTAATCCCAGCACTCGGGAGGCTGAGGCAGGAGGATTGGTGTGAGTTCGAGATCAGCCTGGGCTACAAAAGTGAACTCAAGGCCAGCCTCAACTGCATAATGAGACCCTGTCTCAAAAAAGAAAAAAAATATTGTCTAGCCGCGTGTGGTAGTGTACGCCTGTAATCCCAGCACTCGGGAGGCTGAGGCAGGAGGATCAGTGAGAGTTTGAGACTAGCCTGGGCTACAAAAGTGAGCTCAACGCCAGCCTGAACTGCATAGAGAGACCCTGTCTCAAAAAGACAAAAAAAAAAAAAAAAAAAAAAAAAAAAAAAAAAAAAAAAAAAAAAAAAAGAAAAAATGAAAAAAAGAAAGTCCTCATTCTCTCTGGCTCATTCAATACCTTTCTTTGTTGCTAACTCTTACGACACCTGGATTAATTTATTTTGTTGATTGTTTACCTTCAGCTTCTTCCGTTCAGAAAGCAAGGGGTGGGGCAGAGGGCAGAGCTTGTCCACTGTCCCATCCCAGCTGCTTCCTGGGTTGGTTCAGGGGCACCGGCCCCATGCTGGGCACCCACAGCTGCTGCTCCTTCCTGTGGTTTCCTCAGGCTTCTGGGACAGTGCTCCTTGCCAAATCTTCTCGTCTAGACTTCTCTGTTGAAAGAGCCTCATTGTCTTGGGTACTTTTCTGCCTGTGTCTATACTTACATGAAACTGACTTCTCACAATTATAAACTTGTTTCTTTTTTTTATTTCATGGTCTCTTCTAAGAGATCTTGTGCTCTTCATTCTCTTCCATGGTTAGACTTTGAACATTTTTTTTGTATAGGAGAAAATATACAATATGATTTATAATACTTCCAACTCTTACAGCATTTCTCCATGCAATCTCCATGCAGTCTAGAAGAGAAGACTTGGTATGATCTGTGATCTGTATCTGTATCTGGAAGGTCTGGGAACCCTGGCCTACCTACAATCTATCACCTCTTCATCATCTATCATTGATCCCAGCTCTTTTCTCTTTCTGCAACTGAAGCACACATCTCTAAAGATATACTGGCAACATGACCTATGTAGCCTGAAAGCCTCACTTTTGACCTTGCTATTGATATCCATGTACCTACCAAAGGACTGCAATTTTACTTCCTAGGGCCTTGTCCACCTCCCTATCCTGGTTCCTAGCATAATCCCAGTTTGTCAGTTCAGACTTCTATTTTTTACTTTGAGTATTTGAATAATCTTGTGAGTTTATTTTTCTTTATATTTATTTAGGATGGACATAACTCCAATCCATTTTCCACTTTTCTAACTTCATTATCTTTTAAAATGTTGATATGCCATCATAAAGCCTCTTTATTTATAAAATTAAACCAATATTTTCTTTCCTCTAGGATAGAATCCAAATTTCTTAATAGCAAGTGAGCTTTCCCAAATGTGGTTCTGAGCCGCCTCCTGGTTTACCCAGCGTTACTCCCTAATCACTGCATGTGAGGTGTATAAGGAGGTGTGGTGCTTTCTTCATGTGCTGTGACCATTCCAGGTCCAGTCTGCTCTTCCTGCTAAAATACTGCTCTCTGTGGGCTGCACGGATGAAGTAGTTCATTAACATATATAGTAATCATCTAATAAATATCATTGATTATATGAGCTACTTATGTTTTCTTAGGTTTTAATATTCAACTCTTGTGCCAACTTTTCTATTTGCTTGGTCCAGTTCTGCCAATTTGTTCTTCACTTTTTCTCCTTCATCTCTTGTAGTGCTTCATAGATTTCAGGTCACATCTCTGGAAACTTTGTTCTTTTTTGTTGAAGAACATGGACTGGAATCAGAAGAATTGGAGATGAAAACTTGCCGGCTTTGTAACATTTCAGTCAATTTTTATTTTTCTAATTTTTTAAAAAAACCCTTTATTTATTTATTTATATTATGGCTGGCTAAGCCTGCCCTGGGGTTGGGGCTAGCGCAGCATGTGGTGCTGGGGATTGAACTGTGGTCCCTGCAGTTGCCTAAGCTTGCCTAAGCAGGTGCTTTAGACTGCTGAGCCATCTCACCAGCCTACCAGTCAATTTGAATAAGACATAATATTTAAAGTATTGAGTGAAATACCTACCACTTATTTAATTTAATATCTAATAAATGCTATTTCTTTCTTCTCTAGTCATTCTCTGAGATCTAGCATGGTGCAAATAAGAAATACTTCTTAATTAATGTGCAATGAAATTAAGTTAAGTTAAAGGAGAGCCAAAAAAAAAAAGGAGAGCCAACTCATATATGTCCTCTGCTAAAACTGCAGGATTTAAGAAATTCAAATATTCAGCTGGCAACATCTCGTATTTTTATGGGTTCAGTTCTCACCATCACACTACACCTCTGCACTATTCCTGGTAGCTTGTGTGGGACACAGCAGTAGTTAGATTTCCCTCCACCAACACACAATGGTCCAATCTCTATAGCTGAAAGGAGGAAAAGTCTCATAGATTTCCAGCTCATAGTAGACTGGCTCCAAAGCAGGAAGAGCGTGGCAGATGAGGATGGCAGGTAAAAGACGTCCACCGTATGGCAGCTGGAAAACACAGCAGCAGAAAAGTGTGGCAGGTGATGATGAGGGGGCCAGACCCAGCCCCCAGCTGGCATCTCCATGATCCATCAGGCACGCTGAGAAATGTGCTTTCCTATTGCCCTACGTGCTCCCGAGCTAAGCCTGGTGACAGTCCCCTTCAGCAGCACAGGGGCCCCAGGCTCAGTGCTCGCACATTCCACATGGCTTCCACTTATTCCTAACTCCATGGAGCAGGGGAGATTTGCCACGGTAGGGGCTGGTGGAAAGCAAATTATGAAGTTGAAACATAAAACTAAGAAGTCTGACTTAAACTTTTAATCAGTATTATGTTAACTTTATCTACTTTCCTTATCGTGGCTCCAGTTCTCACACTTTCTTTTCATCAACTGATTAATTGTAAAAAGTAAAATTACAGCTCTGACATTGAGTGTTTGGTGGGGCTGGCATAGATCAAAAGAGTAGGAAATTGGATATTGGGATACACAGCTCTTGATAGGATTTGCAGGCACGGCATGTCTACAGTACAATGCTGAAAGAAGGTTTGGGCCAATAGAAGGTTGGTCAAAGAAAACATTTTTCCTAGTGACCTATTTATCCCACTCAATCAATCCTGTTAAAAGTTTCCTCATGAATATTATCAGGAAAATAAAACTCGCTGTAGTCATACCCACGTCAAACCTGTGCAAATGGATTCTTATCCATCATGTAGACAACTGTGCTTCACCAGACCTACTGTACAAGAACTGTATTTGATGTGCAATATGTTACTGTACAAAGTTGTGTGCTTGTATTCTATGTGCTGGGAAGATACATATATTCTCTTTATTATATAAAGTATAATAATAATGATAATAATTATTACTACTATTATTTTTGAGGAACCAGGGATTGAACTCAGAACCTTGCACTTGCCAGGCAGGCACTTGTGTCCCTGAGCTATTTCCTCAGCCCCTATCAAGTATAATTATATGACTATAAATCAGTTCTTAACTTTGGAAAAAGACTTTTTCTTGTTATGAGAGATAACACACATTTAAAAATTCTAAAATATCAAAGCTATTAGAAGAAAGCTTATAGGGAGACTTACAAACATTTCTTTGTTAGTTTCTAGGAAAACACAATTTTGAAAAAAAGAAAAGATTTTGGAAATAATATGTTGCTTTTTTATGTGATACATTTGCAATGCAGTTCATAAGTGCTGTTATTTAAGAGAGCATTTGTACTCAGTTGGGGTCTTGGCTGTTGTGTAATTTCCCCCCAACTAAGATGTTAAGCTTAATCTGTCAGTGGAGTAGCTCCCCCATGCTCAGAAGCCCATCTGTAGACAGCAAAGTGGAATACTTACTCAAGCGCTAAAAGCAAAGCTAGTAGAGGATAACAGGGCGAAGAGAAGATTAGGAAAGCTTTAAAATGTTTGTAGGAAGAAAATAGAGGACAAAGCTCATCTCCCAATTTCAGAACACTGGGAAGATGCCAGTATATTAAAGGCTTCAACACATAGAGTATTCTTTTTTCTTTTTGGGGGGATTAGATATGAAATAATTACTTTTGGATTTTAAGCATTAGTAGAGCCTTAGGATCTTCGGCGTACTTTACTTAAATAATGTTTTGCTATCTATCCTTTGTGACTATGAGATGCCAGGTGTCAACTTCAAACTATAAACCTATTTTTCTTCACTTTCCAAGGGCTTCTTCTCTGCTAAAAGACACCATGCTAAGAGCTATATGACCTTGTCATATGCCAAGCAAATTTGGTCTTCTTTTAGTCGCAAATTTGTAAGCTACTTATATTAGTACTGTGATATAAACTGACATTTTGCCAAAATGAAACACATTTAGGAGAAAATGAGGTTACATAAAAAAAAATTAAGAAGCCCAACAACCTACGAAGAAGTCTATAGGTGGCATTTGACAACCATCATTTTCCTTATTATAAACATTTTTCTATTTGTGAGAAAAATGGAAGGAGTTCTTTATATTCCCCTTTAAATTAGAGAGAAGCCTAGTGAGGTTTTGTTAAAAAAATTAGTGAGTACTTCTGCTTTGGTTTAGGACGTGCATGAAGCGACAGTCCTGTAATGCCAGTGCTCGTGTGGGTGCCATGTCATCTCTGCTCACCCGGAGGGGCACCGGTTCCTGGGTGATTTTGTGCCTGATACAAGGTTAGGTTTCAAATTCAGAAAAACAAATTTTCTCAGATTCCTTACTGAGCTATGCTGATTTCCTTGTATATCTATGTCTTTGTTAGAAAAGCTTGAGAATGCAGTTCTGAGGAAATGTAACACCCAAGCTGAGGCTCTTGGGGAGACACCCAGAGGGCCTACTTGGCACCCGCCACCCTCCTGGAGGGAGGAGGACATTCTTCTCCCTCTGTACAATGCCCACAGCCAACCAGAAATGTATTCTTACTGCTTTTCTTTTAAGCAGATTAGTCAGAAAACATTTATCTAAAAGCTAAACAATAAAAGTACCTGACCATAGACACACACACACACACACAGACTATTCATTTGTTTGTTGTATATAAGAAACATTGCAAACTCTCTCACCCTCTCTTCTTTTTTTTATGATCAGAATAGATTTATTGAGGGAAATAAAACTCCTGTCTGAGAGAGGGACAGGAGGGGGGTCCGGAGTGGGTGTCCCCGAACCCTCTCTTCTTTTGACCTAAACAATAGAAAGTATGTAACACAGTTCAGCACACATTTATATGAAGTACATTGATGCACTGCAAGCGCTCACACTTTCCAAATAATTCAGGCTTATACTTCCATTCTGAAACATTTGTTTTGTTTTTTCTTGCCCTGAATTAAATTTTTTTTATGAGCAGAATAGATTCATTGAGGGAATTTTTATAAGATATATTGTGCATTTCTATGTCATCAAACACACAGGCTGTAGCACCATAGGTATCCTTTTCTTGTCCACTCGTTCTCCTTGCTGGGATTGGGCATGTGCCCCCCCCATTCATCTGTCCCAATGCTTTCCCTGTCTCAGTGCTTGACATCAGCCCATCCATCATCATTTCATTGATATCAGTGTAGCTGCCTCTAACTTTCTCCCCTCAAATGTTCATTCTGTTTGTTAGTGTATTGAATGCTAGAAGCCATGCACAAAGCTTTAATTTTTTTCTAATTAACCATCCTGGTGATACACACCTGTAATCCCAGTACTCAGGAGGTTGAGACAGGAGGATTGCTGTGAGTTCAAGGCCAGCCTGGGCTACAAAGTGAATTCAAGGCTAGCCTGAACTGCATAGTGAGACCTGTTCTCAAAAAGACAGAAAGCAAAACAAAACAAAATTTTTCCTGGGTTGGGGAGATAGCTCAGCAGTGCCTGCCTGACAAGCTCAAGGTCCTGAATTTAATCCCCAGGACCACATGCCATGACAACCCTGGAACCTTGGGAATGCCACGCCTACCCAGAAACTGAGTATGGTGGTGCACACCTATAATCCAAACTCTGGGGAGGCTGAGACAGGAGGGTCACTATGAGTCTGAACTGTGTAGTGAGACCCGGCCCACCCCCCAAAAACTAATTATGAAATATTAGCATTTATAACAAAAATGATAAAAGATAATGGAAATAGAAAAAGGGAAGCTTAAAAGTTTTGTTGTTACATCTGTTTTCTTTTGTTCTTTTAATGCACATACTTATAATTCGCTTAAAAATAGTCAAAACAATGAATATCTGAATGAATATTGAAAAAACTGGTTTAGGAAACCATGGTTTTCATTTGGACCGGGCTGGCCGATGCTGAGGGTGAGACACAGAATGAGCAGGAAACCTTCAGTCCCACCCACAAGGGAGAACTGTAGAAGTAAAGGGATACGAGGTTCAACAGGAGCAGACAGAGAGAAATAGCTGAGCTCAGTGGAAGAAGTAGGCAAGAGAACTTTGCTTTCTTCATACGCAAAGCCGGAGAGAAATACACAGAAAATTCTACAGATAGTGATTTTTTTTGTTCCTTAAAATGTTATAAAATATATAGTTTTAAAAGGTCTGCCAATCTCAAGGGGGCAAGAGTGTTTGTGCAGTAGTTTCACTGTACAAAGATACAAAAATCTTAGACTGCTAATAAAGATGCTAAATTTTTAACGGTGTGTTATACCAGCAAAAAATGAGGATAAGGAGGAGAACTGGGAAAATGTATATTTCTAGATTTAAAGACGATACTTAATTAAGACAAACATACTTCCATATTTTAATTTTTGATTTAAAAGAAGTGATGAAATTTGATAGAATCTTGGAGTAGAAGGGTTATTGCAATTTTTGTAGCAGAATTTTTATAATTCTGCTAGAACACGGCTTTTTGAAATGGTATGCACGCATGCACACACATGCACACACATGCACACATACACATGCACAAAATATTCATTTGTTTGTCATATAGGAAACACTGCAAACTCTATCACCCCCTCCTCTTTTGGGAGATTCATGATACTTATCAGTGTTGTAAAAATTGTAAATCCTGAAAAATACAAAGTCTCTTCAGTTCTGTTTAAATAAACAGCTCCCAAGTATTTTTGAGGAGAGGACAGTTTGTTTGCATTATGTAGGATTTAAAATCTTACATGGAACAACTTGCAGTAAATGCTGATCTCATTCTAAGAACTTGCTTCATGGTCAAACACACCCAAGAAAAATTTATGAAGTTTAAAAATAATAGAGATGGCTCAGGCATGTAGTTTTCCCCTGCTGTAATCCCATCACTCAGGAGGCTGAGGCAAGAAGATTGATGCAAATTTAAGGCCACTCTGGGCTACAACGTGAGCTCCAGATCAGCCCGAATTGCATAGAGAAGCCCTGTCTCAAAAAGGCAAAAAGAAAGAATGGAGCCAAAACCAAAATGTAGACTATGCTCAGACGGTGCTCTTCTCACATTCCCTGCCGGTTTGGTCTGTAGGCCTCTCTTCCAACTTAACTAACTCTGTACTTTTGTCTTCTACAATATCTTAATTCTTTTATTCCCTCCTCTGACAATTCTACACTTTCAAAGTCACTCTATGCTCTTGAAAACACTAATCTGCTCACAGCTTTGGGCAAGACTGTGAGGGTGAAGATGTCAACCGATTGGACTGGGCACTGTCTAGGCAGTTAATGAAGCCCACATTTCAGTGTGCCTGAGTGGGTCAGGCAGGCATGACCTGGGGTTGTGTTGTGTTCTGTTTCCTGTCCTGTCCTGTCTTGTCCTTCTCTTCTTCTTCCTCTGTCTCTGTCTCTGTCTCTCTCTCTGTCTCTGTCTCTGTCTCTCTTTCTCTGTCTTTTTTTTGTGATATTGAAATTGAAGCAAGGAGGGCCTTTGCATGGAGCTACCTGCCAAGAACTTTGTAGTTTTATTTTGAAAGATGATCTAGTTAACACACCTGCATGGGACTTAAATCTGCTTTCTAGCCTCATGTTTCCAGAATGCAGATCTCAGAGCCATGGACAACCACACTTCACTTAAACTTCTCTAGTTTCAGTAACAAGATTTTCTAAATTTCAAGTCCTTGCAATCAATTTTGAAATCTTTATGCCTTTTACTGCTATGTTCAAGTCATATACTAATTTCTAGAAGTATTTTTCTCTTAAACATCCCAATTCAAAGTCCCTTCCTTCCTTCACTTTAGATTTTTATCCAAGGTATAATATCATAAATCTACTGGTTTATGTGTTAAACAAGTCTATTTCCATTTAATTATAATTTAAATCTAATCTTTAGATTATTCCCTGAAAAGCAAGTTTCAACTTGTTATTTTCACATTCAGTAGTTCTTAATGAGTTTGTTTTTCTGTTTTTTTCTTGCTTATTTTTAAGTGTTTTTAAACCAGGCCGTCAGCTGGGTGTGTTGGCAGAACTCTGTAGTCTCAGCAGTCTTTGGGAGGCTGAAGCAGAAGGATTGTAAATTAAGCCTAACCTGGGCATCTTAGTGACTAATGAGACCTTGTCTCAAAATAGAAAAGGGCTGGGAATACAGCTTAGTGCAAAGATCCTCTGTTCAGCCTTCAGTACCTCTCCCTCTCCTCTCCTCTCTCTCTCTCTCTCTCTCTCTCTCTCTCTCTCTCTCTCTCTCTGTCTCTGTCTCTGTCTCTCTCTCTGTCACTCTCTCTCCCTCTCTGCCTGGACATGTATCAACTAGCCAGTGAAGCTGGCCTTGGACTTCACAGTTCAGGGGCTCCTCCAGGGGTTAGCAGGGCCACAATGGAGATGGAGCAGGAGCCATAAGCTCCTGTGGGGCTGCTGTGGTGCTGCGGCATGGTTCCTGGACACAGAAGCCTACTCTGGAGTCTAGCAGGATCTGCATGGTAAGGGCTTCCTCTGTGATGATATCTTTAAAACTTCTGAGCAATAAAAATTGGACCAGTTAACAGACTGTGGTCCATGCCCTTCCCCTGCTGTGCTTGTCAAACTTAGCAGGAATAATAGATGAGAGGCTACAAAGTTCCTGAATTACTTACAACCCAATGTGGGGTAGTGAGAAGGAAGGGGAAAATAAAAAGAGGCTGCATTTTATTATTTCCTTTGAAAAAGCATAAGAAAAATACAATGTTTTGATTGACAAACAGATGAGTTCTAAGTCAGAATATGGTGGGAATGAAAGTGATAGCTAGTTTTCTGTGCAGATCCAACCTGACACATCTAGAGCTGTCTTAACCATAGTTGCCATTTTGCTGCCTCGGGGACACTGGCACACACTCTGGCCTCACACAGGTATTACATGAGACAGGCAGCAGACTGTTTTGTGCTACCCATGAGTGCCTGGCCTGTTTCTTAACTAAGGTCAGACAAGTGAATGGCATTTTGGGGAGCTCCAGTGCGTCCTGGCTGGCTGTAACCCCATCTGTCCATCTTAGTATAAATAAGCCTTTCCCTTCCACCGGGGAATGTAGACTCCTCCTGTCTGATGGCCAGTCAAGACACGTGTTTGCCTCTAAGTCCCCACTGCCTTCTACTCTGCACCCCTAGATATTTCTGTCATCTCTTCAGTTCTGAGACTCCTTAGGCCCTTGGTGGTTGGTTCTCACACACCTGGATTGGCTTTTCTCAAGACACGTTCTCCTTTTACAAGTCTGTTTTACTTTAAAGAACATCACTGCCACGTCCTTGAAGTAGCTCCGTATAGCTCCCTGGCTCCTTAAAGCAGACCTAGTTTTCTAATTCAGAGGCATAAATATCTACTTAGTGTATTTTACTGAGATGCAGAGCTACTGACTCAGGAACCTGTTGCTCATCACAGTGTCTGAGCGTGACCAGGATCTCTCTCACTCAGGGCTGCATTCCTCCCCATGTCTCTCAAGAAGACAGACTTCAGTTCTAGAATCTTCTCATTTGATCTGTAATAGCAAACATCTCTGGTGAGCTTCACTGTGTTACTTAGATGTATGAACAGGTTTTGCATGCTAATTGCCCTGAGTGCTGAAGGACAGAAAGATGAGCGGAAGATGGCGCGCAGTGGCCTGGTGTGACTACAAGGGCGGGGACCTTTCCATTACGTGGATGCAGCCTAAATTTTTCAGGACACGGAGGAGACCATCGGCAGTTCTCTTCCGAGAACACATCAGTGTGCGCAGGTGGTGCATCTGTAAGCTGAAGTAGACTTGCGGAATGATTCAGTCTAGAAAGATGACTAGTTTTATGTCTCATTTGAACAAGTTATTTCAATTTAATTTCACTTTTCTTATTATAGTTTCAAAAAAATTCAATGGGGGATTGATAGGAAACAGATTTCTTCTTTACGCACAGTGGAGACAGAAAGGCAGAAGCGTAGGTATCATTCCCGTGCTGATAGGAATAACCACGATTGAGGGTGGGAGTGAGGAGGCCATTTCACTCCATTTGGTGGATTTTCAGCAAGGCACACTTTCAGATAAATCACTGCAGGGGGATTTGAGCAGAAATGTCAGACTCTAGGCTTCATGTATTCAAAAAGGAGCACTCAGCAGTTATTTACTAACAAGATTCCGGGTGAAGGCCACAGAGCTCTCAACCTCTTTATCCTAAGTATTTTTTTTTTTTTTTCTCTGCTCTTCCTAAGCATCTGGGCTTTGCGCCTTTCTCACTCTTCTTCATTTCTCTTCAGTTCTTTGTCTCTGTAGTGGTTGATACAATGTGTCAACTTGGCTGAATGACTCAGCAGCCTGGTTCCCTGTTGATGGGAGCCCCACTCTGGGGTACAATTGGTTCTTCCCTGGAGTATCACCCGGGCCTGCCTAGGATATGATTGGATTTCTCCCTAGAACGGGATCAAGGGCCCGTCCTGGGGTATGATTGGTTCCACCCTAGGAAGCAATGAATCCACGTCAGAATGACTGAGCACAAAAAGACTTTTTAAAGGGCTGAAGGAGGAATCAACACTTCACTTCGTCGGAGAAGCTTCGGTCTTCGCATTCAGACTGGACTTCATCGTCTGGCTTGCAGCACAGACTCTTCGGCCTCCAGCTTAGACCTCTCGCCTTCCGCTGCAGACTCTTCAGCCTCCAACTACAGAAACTTCAGTCCTCCATTACGGACCCGTCAGCCGACAGAGACTTACACGGAGTGCTGCAGTGAGTCCAAGCCTCGGGATTGAATCCTTCAGTACGGAGTGTGCAGACGCCCTGTGCACGCTTCCTCATCTGACTCTGTGGCTATTGTAAGCCAATCTTACAATTTCTTATAGATTGTATATTTGGTGTTAATATCCATTCCTTATATTATATCTATTATGTTCCTCTAGTAAAACCCTGACCGATACAGTCTCCATGCAGATTTCAAGAAATTCCGGCTTTGCTTTCTGTGCTCTGTTTCATGATTGCAGGACACTGGGAAAAGTGAGAAACTGCTCTCTGCTCATTGTTGCTGCCTTGGTAACTTCTCTCATTGCTAGGACAAATACCCAACCCCCACAATGAAGGAAGGAAAGCTCTATTTATCTCATAGTTAGTGGAGGTTTCAGTCCATACTCTGCTGGCTCCAAGGCAGAGCAGCACATGGCAGAGGGCAAGCTTTCATGGTGGTGGCAGAGAGCAAAGAGCAAAGGGAGGAGCAGCAGCAATGGTGGAAGCAGAGAGCAAGGCTCTCTCTCTGTGTCTCTTATGTTACATTCAGGCTACCGCCCTCAGGCTGGGTGTAGCACTCGCACCCATAAGCCCAGCTGTGCTCAGACCCATCATCTCAGCCTTAGATCATGACCTATTCATAGACTCAAGAACTATGCCTCAGTGACTACAGGAGGCTTTGCAAGGCAAATATGCACAAACCACGACAGTTACTACGCCAGCAGTAGGTGATGCCCCGCTCCTGGAAGTGTGGGGAGAGAATGGTACAACCTTACAGTTCCTAGACTTAACACCATGCCTGACACACAGCATAGAGTTTATTTGGCTCAAGGTTTCAGGGCATGTAGTTCCTGGCTAGAAGACCACCATGGAAGGTGGCATAATGGAACAAACCTGCTCAGTTTATTCCCATGGCATCTTAGGAGTACAGAGGGACCCAAGGCCAAAGAGGAAGGACCAGGAAAAGACCCAGGACCCATGCCCACGACCCATTCAGACATTTCCAGAAATGTGGCTTGCTAATCCGCTTAGTGTTACATAAGCCAAGCACTTTGATATTCTACCCTAGCCCTCACAAGGAGGTAACCAGTCCCACATTACCCTTGGATAGGAGCTGGCACTGTAACCCATTCTTTCTTTCTTTTTTTTGCACATAGGACTTGTGCTTGCCAGGCAGGTGCTTAATATGCTTTCATTTTTTAAAAAAATTACAATAGAACAAAAAATAAGTTATTATCTGAAAATCATAATAAAAGAAAGTAGCAAATTAGAGATGCATTTTCAGGTTGTCCAGTTAGGAGGAGAGCTAAGGTAGCACCTGGTTTGAGAGTGGGGCTTGCTATTGCTGTTCTGTGCAGGGCTGTGAAGTCTCTACCTCGGTAGCGGTTATTATTGGCCTCCAAAGTTGTCTCAGAATGAAGCAGCTTCTCGTGGTCTGGATGCACGTAGGTGGCTGGTGGTACTAAATCCAGTTATCCTCAGCTGCGTGCCCACTGAAGCTGTTCTCTTCTGTGCGTGATTCCTGACAGAGAGGAGGAGGAGGCAGCCCTAATACTCCTTTCTGTGAGGTAGGAGTGGGGAGCAGGGAAGCCCATAAAGAAAGAGTGAACCTACTAAGTGCAAAGGGAAGAGCGCAAAGCCGAGGGTGACCAAGCAGCCAGTCAATGGGTTTCTAAGCTGTCATCAGTTATGCGTACCTTTTACAAAAGACCATCCCATAGTGTGCTGGACTGATGAAAAGCCTCCAGTTATGAGCAAGCATTTTCACTGGTGTCAAGTTGTATTCCCGCAGACATTTTTATATCTGTGATCCTCAATTTGATAATGGAGTTGCATGAAAACTCTTCCTAAATGTGGATGCTCAGGTCCTAGCCCAAATCAAATGCTTATGTTTTATGTGGAAGGAGATCCACAGGTGATCCTGGCATGCAATCACAACTGAACTCAAGGCTATGCCTAAGAACATAGCAGGCACTGCTTTCCAGACATTTATACTTGCAGTATGAGTGTCGAAATTTGCCGAATGCTGTATGATAGGAAGGTGATTTCTTGACTGTCTATCTAATTTTGCCCTGCTGTTTGACTTTGTGAAATCTCATTTCACTCCTGAAAATCAAATGCACTTTTCAACAACGTTTCCAAAGTGGTCGTGAAATAGGCGGGCAGAAATGTTTGGGAATAGCTGTGCATTGGAGGGGGGGGGTCTTTGTGTTTTCAGTTAATGTTGGGGTGTGTGTGTGTGTGTGTGTGTGTGTGTGTGTGTATGCCTGTGTTGTGTTGTGCATTTTCTATATTATAATATGTATCTTTACAGTCTCCACTGTTCTCTAAACTTGGTTAATTAAGTAACTATTTTGCAAAGAGAAAATTTATGCCTCTTTTTGTGTCCACAAGATTCACTCTGTAGGAGATATGTTTGGTCTCCACAGAGTTTTCATGCAAAGCTCATTATCAAATTGAGGATCATAAATATACAACTGTCTTCTAGAATGCAATTTGACACTAGTGAAGATGTTTGCTCGTAATGAGAGGCTTCCTATCAATCTAGCAAACTGTGGGATGGTGTTTTGTAAAAGGTATTTGTAATTGATGGCAGCTCCTACCTCTGGCAGCCTCCCTTCCTTAATCTTATCCAATAACTTGTGACATTGACTGACAAGAGTTAAACTAGTTCAGATCATTTTCTAAATTCACCAGAACATTGGAACACTAGAGGTTTATGTAGATATGCATCATTACCATACCTAAGTGGACACAATCTCCAATGAGTGACTATTGATAACTTTTTGAAGTAAATACCTAGTTTGATTAATAATAAATTCCAAAAAGTTATGGAATTCGACCGCTGCTGGATCTTTAGTAGGAGTCTGTGCTCTGGTTTATGGTAAGATTTTGTGTCAACAAATTCCTATCAGTATATGATTGTACTGGCGTTTCCACCGAGAGAGCCCACAGTGCAGCCTTTCTAGAGGTTCATCTTGACACCGATCAAAAGGGTGTGGCTCTCAGATGTCTTCTCCAGGACTTTGGTTAGATGGAGTGAGCCACAGAAAGGAGTGAGAGGAATACTCAGGCATGTCAGGTGGCTCAAAATTGCTCATTGTGGTCAAGCTTAAATTCCGCAATGGCAAGGACCCACAGACAGAAATGGTCACTCTCTAGTGGTACGTTTCCAACAAGCTCTGGCTTCTTCCCTTTCCGGGTCCTTCTCAGTGATTTTCTTATTTCTCTCATTCTTCAATTCCTCAGCTAATTTCTTTATCTCTTCCTACCATCGCTATTACCTTTTGCATTGAAAAAATAGCTATGATTTAGTTCCTTTTCATGACCCCAAAAGTTGTGTAGTCTAATGGCTAAATACTTGCCCATAAATTTATCTGTTTTGTTGGGTGAAAGAGGTTTCCTAAAATAAAACCCTAAGCTTTGAACTTAATTAGCTGAAATACTGAAAATATAAGAAATACCTTGTTTCTAACAAGCTTCCTAGGTTCTTTAGTGCATTGTAAATAGGTGTTAATTATTTATTATGCTATCCTTTTACACTATATCAATATGGAGCAAATCTATAAGAATAATATCTCATTGTGTAGATTTTTCTCAAGTAACAATGTGTCAAGATATCTTTACTAAAGTTTAAAAAACCTTAATAAAAAGCAGTGATGTTTTAAGATATATTCAGACATTTTTCTTGGACAATATTTAGAATCTTCCTGGAGATTACAGATACTTTTCTACCAATTCCAATAAGACAGTCTGTTGAGGCACCCCTCAATGGCTAAGTTTTATTACCCGTCAAGGCCTTTCATCCTTTCATCTCTGTAAGGTGAATGAATTGTTTTCTGGGCAGCAGTCAGTCTATAGACCTTTTCTCTTGAGACACAAATCTTCCTTTGCTCTATGTAGCCATATTTTAACAGTCCTGTGATATTTTCCAGAAGAGTTGGCTCTGAGCATAGCCTCAGTGGATTTAAATGTTAAGGATCTAAATGAAATTCAAGACAAACAAGATCTTTGGCTTCTCGTTGGTGCATTGTTTGGGGAGTTATTTTCTCAATATACTGCCTTGAGTTTATAACATGCCTTAGGCTTGTGAGAGGAATTTTAGATTGATCACCTTATGAGATCTTTTCCTTATGACACAGTCATAACAACTTCTACCAACTAGGCATTATTTAGAAAGAAGAAAAATATTGTTTATGAGAGCCTCGCAAATTATGTTTAACCATACAAAGGGTTATGAAAGAATCACAACCAAGGTTGATGCCCTGAACAAGAGCCCTTGCATTCAGCTCTTCACAAATAGGATCAGCCCAGGAGGCAGGTACACAGAAGAGCAGGGAGAGAGAAATAGATGTCAGAAATGAAAGGTGGGGAGAAAGTGTTCTGATATCTTAAACCCAGGCTGAATAGTCTTTTTGAAAGTAGAGGTATCATGATAATCCATAAAAATCTTTTAAAACACAAAACTGTGACAAAATATAATGAAATATTTATTAATGTTATTCTCTTCAGTGAATATAGCTCAGGCATAGTGACTTCTAATCCTCCTCCTTTCTTTTCCTTTTACCTTACTTCCCATCACTTCCTTTCTCTCCTTTTTTACTTTGTCACATCATTTATGATGTGAAGTCATCAAGACCAAATGTCTGAGGTTGTTGTTGATTAAAAATTAATATTTTTTAAGCTAACATCAGAAGTATCTGATAACTAACTTACCAATATTTACTGCAGTGATGAGATGTCTCACTGAGATGAATACATTATCAGGCACATTTGATAAGGCAATGAGAATAATATTTTGAAAACATTATATTTGAGATAGCCTACTTCTTTTTCACAAGAGAAAGTTCTAAGTGTGTTTTCATAATTTACTGATCACATCTGGAAGCTTCTATTCATCATGGATAGAACAAGGATTTCGAACTGCACAAAGTAGCAGGTATTTTGAGGGTACGAAGAAACTTGTATGTCATGACTCAAAGGTTCATAGATTTAAAGAATCTCGTGTTTGGAACATTTACAGGGCTTTACTTCAACCTACTTATGAGTGCTTAAACTCAAATTCTCATAGCTACTACAGGCTGGCTCTGTGCTACAATGTATATCTTAGTCCTATGCTCACATTTGACTTTCCTGCAAAGTATAGATTATTGAAAAAGAAATTATAGCTCAGGGAAATTAAATAATTTGCTGAAAGACATACAGGAATCAGTGAAGGGATATATTCATGATTTATATTTTCCGTGTGAATTTAAAATCAATGAACTTTGTGATGCTATCAGACTACTTGAACCAATAACACAGCTTACTCTAGAAAATCTGAGGAAGCTTTTTTTGAATTTTTAATTAATTAATTAGCTAATTAATTAATTTGGTACAGGTTCTCTTTACACAGCTCAGGCTTATAGGGATCCTCCTGTCTCAGTCTTCCTAGTGCTAGAATTACAGGCATGTGCTATCATGCCTGGTTTTGGTGGCCAGCACAGCATGTGGTACTGGAGATCAAATCTAGGCCCTTGTGCTTGCCAGGCAAGTGCTTTGACAGCTGAGTTATCTCCTCTACCCAGATTTTGCTTTTTAATCAGGGACATTCTGATTATTCTTTAATCTGTTCCCTATCTACACCTAGCAGACATTTGTACCATGGTACTCTTAAGGTGCCATGGTAAACTCTAGATATTCTCTCCTCATACTGAGAAGTCTAGTAGTTATACTTGTAGACCTCAATTCACTTTTATCCCCTCTCACTGAAAAAAGTGAACCATCAATGTCTACAGAAGAGAACATTACCTGAATACAGAGAAATAGCCCCTTACCTTCAAAAATAGGCACAACTTGAAACATGACATTTATTTGTTATCATATGAAGGAAAAAGAGAAATGCATAGAGTGTATCTATTCAGTTCTTAGTAGTTTGTGGGACTCAAGTACCTAACATATCCTGACAATTAAACTTGAATCTCAGTTTCTTTGCAAGTAGAGTATAATAGAAGGGTATAGACATATATGATAAAAGCTCTTAGACATCAAATCTTAGTTCTTTTAATTTTAGAACATACATATAGTTAATCTTTACTGAGACAGCCCATGCTAAATGCTGAAAGCTAACCCTAAACGTCCTACATATGTGTCTCACTTGATCCTTACGATTGCTCTGCTAGGCATGTACCATTTCTAGCTGTATTGGATAGATAAGGATTCTGTTGTAGGGAGAAAAATAGTTCCTTAGACTCACAGAGCTAGTAAATAGGGAAGTCAGGACTACACCTGAGTAACCATAAACTCAAATGATCCTAAGTGGTGGGTAGACAGCAGAAAATGTGCCTACCTCTGGAAGAACCACTTGCATAGGTGCTGGTGGTTTCTCCAGTTCTCTCTAGCTGAGACAAGAACTCAAAGTAGAAATATTACCCAAAAGAAAGAAAGTTTTGCAAGAGGTTAACTCAAATACAGATCATTTCCCTAATGCGATGTCTTCCCAAGTAGCCTGCGGGATTTTCTACCTTGTCTTTCTGCCAAGTTCCAGCCCCCCAAAATGTTGATATGACTAATGGAAATGCAAGAAGTAAAGAGCAACCTTACTTTCAGAGGCCAGATGGAGTTTATGCTGCTGTCAGCTGGAAAGTCTTTTGACTTACAGTCTTAGGAGTCCCAGGGAAGGTGCTTCTCAGAGACACACAGTGTGTGGAATACTGTAGCATAATTTAGGTCTTCACGAAATCTTATTTACTGACTTTTAAAATGCAGACGAACTTTTGGAATCAAAAGCTTCAGTGATGCACATTTCTTAATGATAAATATAATGATGACGCCACTCTGATAGGAATGAGAGCTCTGGTCTGTGATGAGGGCTTGAGTTTTGCTTTAGGTGGTTGAAAATGAACAATTGGTTAAAAACCTACTTTTAAAAGTGCATCAAACATTATAGTTTGTAAACATTATGTTTGCAATCATTGTTATGTTCTTTTATATATTTTTCTATTATTTCTTTACATATTGGTATTTTAATTGCCAGAAAGAGCTAAGGACAACAAGAAGGATGGAATAAAGTACATTTTGCCCTGCATTTTATAATATAATTAGAATCATGAGATTTGAAAATGTTATAAAATATATAGAATTTTTTGTATAAATTTGGAAAAGGAGAGCTGCATATATCCAGACAGATACGTATGCACTTTCTCTGGATTTTTGTGTCCTTGAAGAAGGAAAATATAAGTAGTTTTCATCGACAAAGATGACTTTATGACAGTATGGACTAAAAGCATGAGAGCATGCCATTTCTTCTCAGGCTGCCAGGCAGACAGATGACTGGTGCATAGCCCAAGGATTATGTTGAATGTAAAAAACTCTTCTTATAGCGTTCTGTTCATTTTTCTCCCGTACCACAATATCTAAGATTTCTTTTGATGGAATGCTATTTTTTTTCCAGAAGAAATAACACAGCAAAGCTAAGGCTAATTAAGATCAAGGGCTTTGGAATCCAGCATTAGCCTTGTCATTGGCCAACTATGTGACCTTGGTCAGCTTCCATACTTTTATAGTTCTGAATTTATTTCATCTATAGGACAGGGATATGAGTAATATTCATCCCATTGGCTTGTGAGGATTGTATGAAGCAATGCATTTAAAAGCATTTAACAGGGATGGGGATGTAGCTCAGTGGCACATGATCTTCTTGGTAAGCATGAGGCCCTGAGTTCAATTCCTGGTACCAAGAACAAGCAGACAAGTAAATAAATAAATACGTGTAACACATGACTACCATTGGTTAAGCTCATGAACTTCCTCAATGTAAGGATTCATATCACTGTAATTTTCCTTGTATATGAAAATGAGATACTCTGTTCAAGGTGAGGTTCATGCAACTTGTTCAGAGATATGGTTTGAGAAAATATTCAAGACCTGTCAAAGGCTTAGGTCTTGGTGCTACTACTCCTTGGTCTTTTTGGCTCCAACGAAGGAGATGTGAAAACAAGATGGCCTGAAGGTGAATCTCATGCACAGGAAGCTACATGCTCACAACATGGGCAGGCGGGAAGGGGATGCTGCTTATCATCACCAACTTAAATTATTTTTCTTGCTGTCAAGGTCACTGATGTCTTAAAGTATCTTGAGAAATTTTTTGAATAAAAGTATATTTTCACAGTTGGGTGCTATGTGTCACATTCAGCATTTATAATTTGTTTTTAAGTACAGAGGAGAACATTTTCAAAGCAATGGCATAAATATAGACTAAAAATGTGACCCTAAAGCTTAGTACACTCGATCAAAATGGAAGCAAAATGTTAAGCAAAATACGAAGCAAAATATCAAAATACCAATAGACTCCTGGCTGCTAAAAATCTGGTTTATTTCCTATATATGGATCCTTTCAGTAGTTATGCGGTTGTAGCAAAGTATTAATGAAAGAAATAGTTTCCCACATTATTAAAATTTTAAATCAAAGTATCACAGTGCTCTCGTACATAGGCAGAGTTCACAGAAAAAATATTGCAAAAGTGGGTTTATTTGAAAGTGATTACACATATGATTTGGTGACGTATGAAGTACATAGAGATTTGTTAGACCTCAGTGGAAATCACAATTAAAAATCTTTTATTTACAATTAGTAATTGCATATTTACAATAATGCTGAAAGTAATTTTACTGTCAGTCATTCTGTATCAAAAGATCTCTTCTTTTGAATGATCCTTCAAAGAAATTGAAAAGCAAGTATGAAATGAAATGATATTCAGCAGTTGGGAGTATCCCTGAATTATTACAAGGAAAATACATTCATTAAGCACATCAGTCAGTCAATACCAATCCTGGGCCTAAACCCTTTTAAATAGAATTTTTTTTTTGACCCTCAGCAAAATCATCTCACATTCAAACGGCACCCTTGCATGCCTGCCCTGGGCATAACGGCGTTTGCACACTGCATATTGGGGTTCTGGCAACCCAAGGCGTCTCACACTTATGGGGAAACACTCATGAGACAACTCAGCCTTGATAGCGAGTTTGAATGTCCACGGAAATTTGTTAATGAGCATCAAACTACGTGAAATAAGTAAGGCATATACTTCTTTTTAAATTTGAAGTTAATCAAAATCACTTTTATACTGACAATGCTGCTACTCCTGTTCTGACGCCCTGTCATAAAGCATGTTCAGGTCCAATTCAGCGTTTATCAATTTCTCCTAGAAGACGAAAACTCTTTCCAGAGAGGCCGGGAGAGGGCGCTGCGCGTTTCTGAGTCCTCAAAGCCTCCCCCAGTCAGGCTGCGCCTTGGAAAGCCGTGCAGGGGCTCCCTCTGCTGTCCCTGCGTTCACCCATTCACTCGCTCATAGGCGATTATATCCTGAAGACGATTGCCTTGATTTCCTCACGCCACAGTTGCAGATTTATTTGGCTACTCTGCCTAGAAGATTTCAAAACAGACTGGCAGACAGAAAGCCAAGGGAGCCTGCCCATACACAGGAAGAAGAGGGGCACACAGTTTGCCCCTTTACTTAATAACATTTAAATAAAACATAAAGGGGACATATATTGAGTTGGTAATTATTTTTTCTAAAGTCATTTGTGTATGAAATAGTGGAGAATTGCAAAAATGTCTTCCTTAATCTGCTATGTGTCTTGCTAAAATTGAAGACTGCCCAAGTTCTACAGCAGAGAAGATAGCAAATGACTGAATTCACATTCATCTTAATTTTGAATAAGTATCCTAATTCTTTAGTTTTCTACCTGGATTTACCTTAATACTGAATAGCAGTAAATGAGATCATGTTGGCCTTTATACCCTCAAACCAAACACAAGCCACTATTTCACACCAGCTCATGGAAACTGAATGTTAAAATCCATCAGCTCCTTTTCAGGAGTAGTTATTAACATAGGGAAAATTCAAGCTTTCATACCATGATAATAGTATTTTCTGAGTGAGCTAATTGTCAATGGTAACGATGTAGTGACTGTGGTATAATAACAGATGATGCTTAATGGACAGATATACTGTGCATTATACAAGGAAATATTTTTTTATGTTAGTTTACTAGTCAACACTCACCAGTAGTGAGGTCCTTGTGCAAGAAACAATCTCTCAAACCCTTCCTGTACCATTTACCTGTTAGAGTTTGAAATAAAGTGTATTCTAGAATGAGAATGTGAGCTGGAAGCCTGGGAGTGTAACTCAGTGGTGGAGCACACAGTTAGCAGGGGCAGGGCTCTCAATTCAGCCCTCAGCACCACACACACACACACACACACACACACACACACACACACACACGCACGCGCACACGCACACACACATACACACATAATGATTGGGTTGCATGAAGCTTTCACGTGCATGTAGGTGTCTTTTCTAGCACTATGCACTGAAGTATTTATGAAATAGTTCTGGGAAAGAAATTTGGGGAAATTTGCAAGGTTATAATGGTGACCTGTTTGCCATTTAAGTGCTATGACATTTTTATAATTATGTGTTCTGTTACCCTAGACAGAACATTTTCAAACAAACACAATAAAAACATAATGTGTAAAGAAGTACGAAAATAATATTGTGGTAATTAATTTTTTAAGTGAATTGATCTGTTTGTTTTGTTCTAGGTTTTCAGATCTGGTACTGAAGATTAAAATGCTAAACCTTAATAAGTGATGTAATTGTAGGCATAGCAGAAACACTTTTTCACTGATGGCATAGAATAAATTCTTGCTGTTGTATATTTCAGAGGAATGAGTGTATCCCTCCAACATGGAGTAATTTTAGGAAGACACTTATAGCTTTAAAATTTATTTTTTATTCCCCATGTAGTTCATGGGCAAAGCAGTGTGGGCAACATATTTACTTTAATTTTGTATTTATTTTCTTTTACTTTTTCTCATTATCGGTGAGTGCTTACAGTAGCTGCATTCCTCCTGGAAGGTGGCGCTTGCGTGTAACAGTTTGCTCTTTTCATAGGCCTCCCCTCCTCCTTCCTGCTCCCTCCTTCTCTGTATCCTCATATTAAAATCTCTTATTTGTTCTTAAATTGATGATGAAGTTTTCTCACTGTGCTTATTTAATCCCAACTTCTGTCTTCACGAGCTGCTTGTCACTAAAAGACTCTGATACTGTAATGAGGAAGTACAGGGCCTACCCTGAACTAACAATTAATATCATATCTAAAATCTCATTTTATTCAGAAACAAGAAACTCTATGCCTTTACTTAGAGTTTGAACAAGTGTCACCATAAAAAGTGCATTTCAATTAGTTCTAATTTTTAGGTGATTTTATATCAAATGTTTTGTCCAGCTGTACTATCAAAAAGGTAGGATTTGGCGTGCTCATGCACATGCAAAGTTTCTTTCCTTTAGAATTGCTACCATAAAAAAGATGACTCAGATCCGCACAACAGCCTTCTTGCTGTAACTAATCCTTCCAGATCTGGCTGAGCATTTTGGCTACACTTCCTGCCTGAACCCGCCCATGTGAACTACAGACAGATCAAAAACAAAATAAAAATTCAGGGAAGATCCTTTCCATTATTTTTTAGGAATGCCAAAACTTGTTGTCAAATGCTTTGGACTTCAAAGTGTCTCCCTGCCTCTGTATCATTGTCTGTGTGTCAAATGCTGTTCACGAATCTTTTATAGAAAGAGGGCACAGGTCTCTTCAGAAAGCTTTTCAAGCAACCCCTACAAACTCTAGCAATGAAAAGGCTTCAGTCTGGCAAGCTATAGTGAATTATACTCTTTCACCTTGGAAGAAGAGTTACCTGAAGAAATAGTTGAAAAGGAAAGAACTTCTTGTCCCCCGTAGAAAGTGCCTATAAAATAATCCACTTCGAATATGAGAGATTTTTTTCCTTCATTTTATTTTGAAGATAAAAGGAATAAGGACTATAGATAATTCCTACAGATCAAAGTGGATTGGTGTAGTTATCTGTTGGCGAGTTTTAATGCATCTTTTACAAAAGACTTTTGGTTAAGTCCTGTTTGGTCTCTGTTTTGCAACTCTAAGCTCTGTGCTATTTATAATATTTTAACAGGGATTAGTGGAAGTGAAGTAAAGTGATAAACCTCCACATTTAAATATTTTTTTCTGGCAAATTTTAGTTAAAATATCACAGACTATATTTACACAGACAGAATGAACTGATAGGGCATCATCTGCTGCTGACTCACGTCCGGGGCTCTTGTGGACATCTTTTTCATGGAAGAAGACACTTCACAGTTGGAAGCCCAGGCAACAGACACATTCGTGCTAACTGCTAATATTACCGATTCTCACCTAGATCACCATGACTGCATCATTGGTATGATTAATGTTTTTAGACATTTAAAACAACAACTCTTCAGGAACTATATCCTTCCCACATTTTACAATTCTCAATCATGTAGAAGCTGTGAGCTCTACTGAGGTATTCTTCAGAGCAATCCATTGATTTTGAAGTCTATCATTCCTGACCGACGGAAGGACCGTGGAGCTCATACCTTTGCTATGACCTGGGTTTCAGTTCTGTAACACATTATATATAGCTGTATATCTCTTCATATATGTGTATACGTGTCACAAAAAACTCATTCTGTATTCATTTTCCTGTCTTGGATGATCCTTTTATAATAACCTTGGAATCACTGAATTTCACTTAAATTTTCTAATTCCGCCACATATAAGCGGTACTGGAATCCTCTTCTAACAGAAATTTTAGTGGTATTTTCTGTGCTATAGGGAGCTGAGCCTGTTGTAGAGGAATTCTTTTTTTTTTTTTTTTTGGCTTTTTGAGACAGGGTCTTGCTATGCATTTCAGGCTGGCCTTGAGCTCACTTTTGTAGCCCAGGCTGGTCTCGAACTCACAGCGATCCTCTTGCCTCAGCTTCCCAAATGCTGGGATTACAGGCGTGCGCCACTACACCTGGCTACTGTAGAGGAATTTTTTATAGAAGTATTTTGAGATGAGTGTTTTGTTTCCCATAAAAGAAGATAATCTGT
This sequence comes from Myocastor coypus, assembly GCA_004027025.1. NCBI lineage: Eukaryota > Metazoa > Chordata > Mammalia > Rodentia > Myocastoridae > Myocastor > Myocastor coypus. The sequence continues at coordinate 196,519 of PVJA010000249.1, forward strand.
TACTTGACTGGTGGATTATTACCTTGGGAATTACAATAGACCAATAGCAAGTGAGCATAGCCAGGATCACATCATAACAGAACTCAGACTGCCCACTGGATCTTTATATATCCATTAATCTATATGCATGACCCGACAGAATATCCACTAGTTTTCCTCCCACCCACCTAGCAACTACTTGGGATTAAGGATAATGAGGGAAGAAGAGATGTGAAATGGTGCAGATCAAGAACCACATATTGACCTAACACACAAACTCTGCTCAAGAAATACTTGTTGAAGAAATGAGCCAGTGGGACAGCTTATCCATGTCAGGCAAATACATTGTTTATTTCTTGTTTCTAAGTAGCCAATGCATGAAAACAGCACTCTAATGAAATCTGCGTGCGCGCGCGTGTGTGTGTGTGTGTGTGTGTGTGTGTGTGTGTGTGTGTGTGTATGTGTGTGTGTGTGTTTTCTCAGTAAGGCAAGGGAAGCTATAAAGCAAGCTGTTCTGCCTTGGTCTTAGTTTACCCTTATTCCTGAGAAGATGCATGGGTGATCCTCTTTGAAACTCAAGTGTGAGGATAAAAGTCTTCAAGAAACAGGAAGAATATGATTTATGCCAGCTTTCTGGCAGCCTTGTATATCAAATAACGTGCCAAATGAAGTGTTTCATATTAATCATTGCCATTAAAATTAACCATTAATTAACTACCTTTAACCATTAAAATTAATGTTGAAAAACTGAAAACATTTCATTTCCAGATATTTTTAGAAAGTGAAGCCATCCTGGCTTTCACGCAAGCTGTTCTTCAGGTGAGCAATTGGTGGCTGGATTGAATGAAATGGTTTGTCTTCCAGATGTCAGTATCTATATTTAAAGATGGGAAAGGGTGCCCTACTTTGGGGAAACAATGGCTTGTTATGTAGTTATCCATGACTTTATATAAAATTTGAAAATTTTCATTTTCAGGAAAGAACTTTTCAACAGCATTTTTGTTGTAGCCCAAGCATATGATGAAGACCTGGCCATGGACTCACACCCACAGGCACACAGTGTACATGCTGACACAGTGTGCTGGAGGATTTACATGTCCACATGTCACTGCACCTCCTGGACACTCAGGCGTGAGCCACATGACTTCACAGGCCTCAGCTCTCCCTTGCAGAAGCACCCACTCACGTCCCTAGTTGTTTCTGGTCTTGCCTGCTGCTATTTCCCAACTTTCCTGGCCTCAAGCATAAACATACCTTTCCTCTTCTGTTTACTGATTTACTCTTCACCTGATAAAAATTACCTGGTGACCGTGACCTGTCCTCTTATCCCATCTGCCTTTGCCAACCGAGGAACAGTGACTTCTTGTGGCTGGAGTCGCGGGGAAATGTCGTTTATCAGTGACAAAATGGAGATGCTGCCTGAGGAAAGCTGGCACTGAAGAAAAGTCCAGAGAACATCTAGAGCCACAGATGTTACTCCACATATTTTAAGCTTAATGGATTCTCCCATTGTGTAAAGATGATAATGTTTCGTTTCTCAGAAAACTTAAATGAAAACCTATTATTTGAGGAAAAATATCACTTGTGCAGGGAAAACAAATGAATAGTAGTTCCCTCATTTCAGTCTTTACAGTAAGTGCACATTTCCCATGCTTTTTCACAAAGGCATCCCTTTAAAAACTTGGTTTTGAGGCTCACGTGGTGGCTCACGCCTGTAATCCCAGCACTCGGGAGGCTGAGGCAGGAGGATCGGTGTGAGTTCGAGACCAGCCTGGGCTACAAAAGTGAGCTCAAGGCCAGCCACAACTGCATAGCGAGACCCTGTCTCAAAAAGACAAAAAAAAAAAAAAAAAAAAAAAAAAAAAAAAAAAAAAAAAAAAAAAAAAAAAAAA